>OY992538.1:152734414-152822656 GCA_963921195.1 Pegoplata infirma
ATTTTATTTTAAATGACCGCCAGTCATTACAGCTATAACTCGGTAAATAATGATCCGATTTTGACTCTATAAAAACTAGAAGGCATAAGTATATTAGCTTTATCATGACAGAAAAAAATTAAGACTATCGTACTAGTATTAACAGATATTTATGCATTCATATCAAAAATATTTTCGGGTTACTTGTAATAACTTGAAATGGCTATATCAAGGTTACCATTATATCGATTTCAAATGCCTTTGCACGAATTTAAATCTTTTTCAATAAAGTTTAAATAGAATAAAAGAGATTGCTCGATTTTAAATTTTTAAAAAAATTTATTTTTTCAAAAATGATAAACTTGTAATTTTTCGTAGTCTGGAGACCTTTTACTTTCAACGGCTGTATCTCTGCAACTATTGCTCCGATTTTGTCACAATAACAAAAAAATAAAAGATTGAGACTTTATCTTTCCTCTGGAACCAAATGTGAGACAACCGGGCTGGTACTTACAGAGATATTTGCATTAATGCAAAGTTTTTTTTCATTTTTATGAGGTTTTTTCGAGACCCTCATTTTTAAATTGCTATAACTCGGTAAATAATGATGCGATTTTGACTCTATAAAAACTAGAATGCATAAGTATATTAGCTTTATCATGACAGTAAAAAATTAGGACTATCGGACTAGTATTAGAAGATATTTATGCATTCATATCAAAAATATTTTCGGGTTACTTGTAATAACTTGAAATGGCTATATCAAGGTTACCATTATATCGATTTCAAATGCCTGTGCACGAATTTAAATCTTTTTCAATAAAGTTTAATTAGAATTAAAGAGATTGCTCGATTTTAAATTTTTAAAAAAATTTATTTTTTCAAAAATGATAAACTTGTAATTTTTCGTAGTCTGGAGACCTTTTACTTTCAACGGCTGTATCTCTGCAACTATTGCTCCGATTTTGTCAAAATAACAAAAAAAATAAAAGATTGAGACTTTATCTTTCCTCTGGAACCAAATGTGAGACAATCGGGCTAGTACTTACAGAGATATATGCATTTATGCAAAGTTTTTTTTTCATTTTTATGAGAAACCCATTATTTAAGGTTTTTTGGAGACCCTCATTTTTAAATTGCTATAACTCGGTAAATAATGATGCGATTTTGACTCTATAAAAACTAGAATGCATAAGTATATTAGATTTATCATGACAGAAAAAATTTAAGACTATCAGACTAGTATTAACAGATATTTATGCATTCATATCAAAAATATTTTCGGGTTACTTGTAATAACTTGAAATGGCTATATCAAGGTTGCCATTCTATCGTTTTCTAATGCCTTTGCACGAATTTAAATCTTTTTCAATAAAGTTTAAATAGAATAAAAGAGATTGCTCGATTTTAAATTTTTAAAAAAAATTATTTTTTCAAAAATGATAAACTTGTAATTTTTCGTAGTCTGGAGACCTTTTACTTTCAACGGCTGTATCTCTGCAACTATTGCTCCGATTTTGTCACAATAACAAAAAAATAAAAGATTGAGACTTTATCTTTCCTCTGGAACCAAATGTGAGACAATCGGGCTGGTACTTACAGAGATATATGCATTTATGCAAAGTTTTTTTTTTCATTTTTATGAGAAACCCATTATTTAAGGTTTTTTGGAGACCCTCATTTTTAAATTGCTATAACTCGGTAAATAATGATCCGATTTTGACTCTATAAAAACTAGAATGCATAAGTATATTAGCTTTATCACGACAGAAAAAATTTAAGACTATCAGACTAGTATTAACAGATATTTATGCATTCATATCAAAAATATTTTCGGGTTACTTGTAATAACTTGAAATGGCTATATCAAGGTTACCATTATATCGATGTCAAATGCCTTTGCACGAATTTAAATCTTTTTCAATAAAGTTTAAATAGAATAAAAGAGATTGCTCGATTTTAAATTTTTAAAAAAATGTATTTTTTCAAAAATGATAAACTTGTAATTTTTCGTAGTCTGGAGACCTTTTACTTTCAACGGCTGTATCTCTGCAACTATTGCTCCGATTTTGTTAAAATAACAAAAAAATAAAATATTGAGACTTTATCTTTCTTCTGGAACCAAATGTGAGACAATCGGGCTAGTACTTACAGAGATATATGCATTTATGCAAAGTTTTTTTTTTTTTTATGAGAAACCCATTATTTAAGGTTTTTTGTAGACCCTCATTTTTAAATTGCTATAACTCGGTAAATAATGATGCGATTTTGACTCTATAAAAACTAGAATGCATAAGTATATTAGCTTTATCATGACAGGAAAAATTTAAGACTATCAGACTAGTATTAACAGATATTTATGCATTCATATCAAAAATATTTTCGGGTTGCTTGTAATAACTTGAAATGGCTATATCAAGGTTACCATTATATCGATTTCAAATGCCTTTGCACGAATTTAAATCTTTTTCAATAAAGTTTAAATAGAATAAAAGAGATTGCTCGATTTTAAATTTTTAAAAAAATTTATTTTTTCAAAAATGATAAACTTGTAATTTTTCGTAGTCTGGAGACCTTTTACTTTCAACGGCTGTATCTCTGCAACTATTGCTCCGATTTTGTCACAAAAACAAAAAAATAAAAGATTGAGACTTTATCTTTCCTCTGGAACCAAATGTGAGACAATTGGGCTGGTACTTACAGAGATATATGCATTTATGCAAAGTTTTTTTTTTTCATTTTTATGAGAAACCCATTATTTAAGGTTTTTTGGAGACCCTCATTTTTAAATTGCTATAACTCGGTAAATAATGATCCGATTTTGACTCTATAAAAACTAGAAGGCATAAGTATATTAGCTTTATCATGACAGAAAAAAATTAAGACTATTGGACTAGTATTAACAGATATTTATGCATTCATATCAAAAATATTTTCGGGTTACTTGTAATAACTTGAAATGGCTATATCAAGGTTACCATTATATCGATTTCAAATGCCTTTGCACGAATTTAAATCTTTTTCAATAAAGTTTAAATAGAATAAAAGAGATTGCTCGATTTTAAATTTTTAAAAAAATTTATTTTTTCAAAAATGATAAACTTGTAATTTTTCGTAGTCTGGAGACCTTTTACTTTCAACGGCTGTATCTCTGCAACTATTGCTCCGATTTTGTCAAAAAAAACAAAAAAATAAAAATTTGAGATTTTATCTTTCCTCTGGAACCAAATGTGAGACAATCGGGCTGGTACTTACATTGATATATGCATTTATGCAAAGTTTTTTTTTTCATTTTTATGAGAAACCCATTATTTAAGGTTTTTTGGAGACCCTCATTTTTAAATTGCTATAACTCGGTAAATAATGATGCGATTTTTACTCTATAAAAACTAGAATGCATAAGTATATTAGCTTTATCATGACAGAAAAAATTTAAGACTATCAGACTAGTATTAACAGATATTTATGCATTCATATCAAAAATATTTTCGGGTTACTTGTAATAACTTGAAATGGCTATATCAAGGTTACCATTATATCGATGTCAAATGCCTTTGCACGAATTTAAATCTTTTTCAATAAAGTTTAAATAGAATAAAAGAGATTGCTCGATTTTAAATTTTTAAAAAAATTTATTTTTTCAAAAATGATAAACTTGTAATTTTTCGTAGTCTGGAGACCTTTTACTTTCAACGGCTGTATCTCTGCAACTATTGCTCCGATTTTGTCACAATAACAAAAAAATAAAAGATTGAGACTTTATCTTTCCTCTGGAACCAAATGTGAGACAATCGGGATGGTACTTTGTGACGGTCACTCACAATTCCAAAATAAATATGCAACACAACGTTTTAAAAAATTAAATAAATTCCAGTTTAGTTTTTTTTTCTGTGCGTTGTGAAATTTCATTGTAAATTTCTTTGCGCAGTTTCAACCCTTAATTGCTTTTATATCTGGGTAGAAAACGACATTTGTGTACATTCAACACATTCACACTCACACAAAAAAACTCACCGACGAGTTAATTAGTAAATTTCGACTGTAGATTAGTATTTAAATGATTAATAAAATTATTCGGCTTAATTTTTGCAAAATTAAATTAAACATTTCCTTGTATGATTCTGAATAAGAAGAAGACTTATAATCATTCACAATCGCACTCAAAACGTCACTTTTGATAGTGATATATATGAAGGCTGGAATTTGTGAAACTTAATAATGAAGATACGGCAACACTAGGTTAGGAGAATACAGGAGATGGTTTAATCGTCCATTTGGATTAAAATCTCAGCTCGACCACACGTGTAAAAAAAGTAAATCTTGGTAAAATAAAATTTTACACGAGGAAGTTAAACAAGTAGAAAAGTTAAATTCGACTTGGCCGAATCTATGAATACCCTCCACAATGTCTTTTTAAGTGATAGTAAATTTTCTAACGTGAAAAAAATAACATTTTTGGTTAGAAATATTTTATTTTCTGTAAAAAACCTTTTTTTGAAAAAAAAAATTTTAATAATTTTTTTTTTTGAGTGTAAAATTTTTTTTGAGTGTATTTTTTTTTTTTTTTTTTGTTTTAGTGTAAAAAAACTTTTTTTATTAATTTTTGAAAAAAATAATTTACCAATTTTTTTTGAGTGTAAATTTTTTTTTGAGTGTAAACTTTTTTTTGAGTGTATTTTTTTTTTTTGTTTTAGTGTAAAAATATTTTTGTGTGACAAAAATACCTTTTAAAATATTTTTCTGACTTACAAATGTTTTTAAAACATGTTTAACGGGTTTTCAACGCGTGAATTTAAGGTGAAACTAATCTGAAATTTACGGTTTTGCTAATAACTTTGGAACTACTGGACCGATTTGGCTGAAATTTAAAACGAACCGGGCCAGAGGAACGGTAAATATATATGCCATACTTCAGCATCCTCAGAATTGCCGTTCGAAAGTTACCTTGTGTTTTATCTCGTAAATTCCAGAAAAACCCTTGCCGAAATTCACTCATTTGCTTATAACTTTTGAACCATTGGACCGATTTCGCTGGATTGCAATACCAACCTGACCAGGTAAATGTCCAACATATATGCCAAACTTCAGAAGCCTCCGTAAAGTCTTTCAAAAGTTAGCGTGTTTTCAACAGACAGACAGACAGACAGACAGACGGACGGACGGACGGACGGACATCGCTAGATCGTCTTAAAATCGATCGAGGATCATGAATATATATACTTTATGGGGTCCTAGACCAATATTTCGAGGAGTTACAAACGGAATGACAAACTTATATATACCCTCTATCACTAGAGTGGAGGGTATAAAAAGTAATTTGGTTGTAATTTAAATTTAATGCAGTTTTAGTAATTTTCATTTGTTTTTCAAATCTTTAGACATAAAATCCAAATTCAAATTTTGATAAAATAAATCAAATTACAAATATTCGATAGTAATCGAACATTAATATTTTTTTGTAAGCCGTATTAAAGATTACATCAAGGGGTAAGAAAATGCAATAAATTATTTAAAATCCAAAAAAAAAATGTGAAAGAAGTTGTTAAATTTTAATCCAAAATCCAGACTTTTAATAAGTATGTTAAAAATAGTATGTACATATA
Organism: Pegoplata infirma; assembly: GCA_963921195.1. NCBI lineage: Eukaryota > Metazoa > Arthropoda > Insecta > Diptera > Anthomyiidae > Pegoplata > Pegoplata infirma. The sequence continues at coordinate 152,739,997 of OY992538.1, forward strand.
TTAAAAAGAACAAACATTCGATGTTACAAGTTACTCTTGGAACACTGATAGTTGCCTTCAAAAATCGTACCTCTGTTGGATATTATTTATTGTTAAGTTTGGAATCAAAAGATTTTGGATTGGAAATTTGAAGGTTATATTAAATTCGCGATTTCGTGGTAAAGCAAGTTTTGAACACTAAATGCTGTAATTTTACAGTATCAGCGTGAGAAATGTTTAGGAATTATTATAATGCGGCGCCATTGCGAATTTGATATAACCACGTTTCAAAATAACCTAAAAAAAAATTAATGAACACTTCTTTCAAAATTTTATGTTAGCGTGACTACTTGTTGCCAAGAATCACAAAAACATAATTATTTGATTTGTCAGAATACTGACCAAATTTTGAATTTTTTTTTGTGAAATATTAGGATTCAAATTAAATCACGCGGAGGTTAAGGGTAAGGTGTACCAAACTCACCTCGAATAAATCATCTTTCGATTGTTGACAACAACCAGGGCTTTTATAATAAAAATAGGAGGAAATTGATCTGGTAGCACGTTAAAAGCTTTTTAATATCCGAGATAAGCGAGTTCGCTCAACACGCTTACCAACCGCGTGGATAGCACGGTTTTTGGTAGCAACGTGCAATACATATAACAGATATAACACCTACGCTGCATAGCAAGAATCTCAACCCTAATATGTTCCATTTTTATGAATGAGTGTTGGTAAGTCAACAGAAAACAAAAAAACGCAAGATTTATCTTTTACCTATCGTTTACACGTGACGTAAAATTCATAAAAATCTACCCGTTTAACCCCAAAAAAATTTGATTTGACCCCTTTTCGACCTTTAATTATTATTATTTAAAATTATTTCTAACATTTAAATTTATATACATATACAGTAAATTATTTCTAATACTCAAAATAATATAAATAAACAATACCTAACATTTAAAATTATATAATTAAAACTTATTTCTAACCTGAAATATTAATTACGTATGGTATTCGTTTCTAACCTATAAATATATTTATATACTTGTTCGTTAAAAATACCTGTTATATGTATAAATTTGTTAATACCTCACATAATTAATATCAGTTTAAAAATCAGAATTGAAAGCAGATTAAAGTAAAAATTGTAAAAAAAGAAAAGAAAATTGATTTTGGCTAGATTTCGGTAAAGTTGATTTAAAATAAAGCAAAAAAATATATAGATTTGTTAAGATTTGTTAAATGTAAATTTCGGAAAACTAAGAATATAAAAAAATTAAACTTTTGAATAAATTTTGCTAAATATACCATACTGGATCTGAATTTTTAGTATATTTACCGGAATTTTGAAAATAAATAATCTAAAAATAGAAAAAATCATAAATAACGAAAAATTATATTAATGATACCCTAATACCCATTGGGTGTCATTTTTAAAATTTTTCCTAAAATAACATAAAATAAAAGTGATAAAATAATAACATAATAATACAAATATATGGCCACGGATAAAGTAATAAATGTATAATAAATCTATATAAATGATAAAAATTTCTAAACTAATTTTATAACATAAAATAATATAAGATAAAAACTTAAAAGAAAAAAAATCTATATTTCGTTAAAATTGTTTGTTTATTGTATTATTTTTTCATTATTGTAATTATATTTTTTTTAACTTAATTAATAATTATCGCTACATATAAAACTTACTTTTTTATTAAACCATATATATATATAAATAAAGTCATAATAATATGTTAATTTTGTAAAAATGTACTTAATCATGTGTTAATTTCTTTAAATAAGGTTGAAGATGTAGCAAAGTAATAAAAAGGTTGGTGAGTATAATGTTTGGGACACCTTTGAAAATGTATTGCAGGCCTAGAAGTTGTCATGGTTGACTGAAAAGTCAAAAGGGGAGGGAAGCCTGATAGGATAATGCCACCTCTATCCTATTGTTTGAATCCTGGTACATATCAAGTTCATCTTTTTTTTTTTTAAATGTAACCGTCGAATGTCTGTCCGTTTCCTGTGCCAGTTATTCACGAGCGTTTCCCTTTGAGTTATTTTTGAACTGGTATAGTTATATTTTTTTTTAACGGCATGAACAAATAGTTAAATGTGCAGATGTAACGGAAAAAGAACCACACATCCGGCGAGCTAATGCCGCAGCGACCACCAGCATGCCACTTCCCGTTATAACTAGAACATTTGTTACATTTATGGCGCCCAACGTTCGAGCATTTTTCGGAATGCTTATTTCCAATGAGAAGGTTCTTTCTTAGGTGACGGAAGTCCCGGAAAGCATCTATAAGAAGCTATGCCTGTGTTGCTACGGTACCAGGAAAGTTCCCAATCATTGGAGAGGCAATTAGAATTTAATCAAATCTTGTTCCATTCAGAGTCATGGTCCTAAATGCTATATAGCTATGTGACCATTTGCTACTGTTCTGCAACTCGAGGAGAGGAGATTTTAGTTGACTCAATAAAATTTTTTTTGTTTGTTTTAATAACTTACGTTATTCCATGTTAAGTATCGACGTTACATTTTTAAACAGAACAAAAAATCTAGTGAATAAAAGATAAAAATTCATCTATTGATATGCACAAATTTATTATTTTTTTTTACAAAAAAAAAAATAATACAATTAAATATATACCAGCAAAAATTTTATTCTAAAATATTTATTTTTCTAAAAATGTTAGAAAAATAGAATATTATGAATAAGAAAAATTTTGTTAACTTAGTGTACTGTTGAGATTTACTTTATTACGCCACCTTTTTGCTACTACGCTACAAAATTCAACCTGAATGTTATATAAATAGTTTATATCTGAAAGAAAAATAATCAAAGTTTGATATTAGTAGTATTTGTACTTGTGAGTATTATCGTTTTTGTTAAAATTTTTGTCTTCCAATATTAACAAAATCTCTAAACTAAAACTTTTGTTATACTAACCAACATTTTTTTGATATCGTTTTCAGTAATTAATTATAAACATTTTTTTTGCCTTACATACATTAAAATTTACGCGAGATATTTTTCCTACCTGATCTTAGTTTTCTATTTTGTATTTTGGCACATTTGACTCATTCGGTTTTACCACAGTTCAATCAGTATTTTTAACGTCAATTTTAACAAGTAATATTTCAGTATCCTGATCCTGATATTGCGATTAAAAGTAAAATGGAAAATTGGGATGTATATTTTGATGGAACGAATAGAACACCTAATGTGGTCGACTTTCTGTTCCGATTAGAAACCTTATGTGTATATATATTATTGCCTTTATTCATAAGAATTATATTACAAAAAAAAAGTTATGAAATAATTCGTAGAAAGTTCATGTAGTAGAACATAGGGCACCAACGAATCTTCTCCATTCATCACGGTCATCGGCGAGGAATTTAATTTGGTTCCAAGATTTATTTGTCATTTAGCATTCTTTTTCTAGTGTACGTTGCCAGGTATTACGTGGGCGACCTGGTCGACGATGTCCTTGGGGATTCCATTCCAAGGCAGCTCTTGCGATATCATTTCTTGGTCTTCGGAGTATGTGACCTATCCAGGACCATTTACGCTTTAGTATCTCCTTTAGAACAGGGGCCATATTTGATATTGACAGCAATTGTTCATTCGTCACCCAATTTGGCCAGAAAATTTTGTTTATTTGCCGTAGGATCGACATGACACTACTGTTAAAAATACGTATTTTGGTTTTTCTTGATATATGGCTAGACCTCCATACCTTGTAAAGGCTTCGGAATGATACTCTGGCTTTATTTATTCTGTTAACTATGTCATCTTCTGAACCTCCGTCTTTGGTTAAGATACTTCCGAGGTAACTGAAGGATTCAACGTCCTCGATAATTTCTCCACACAATGTAAGAGGGGTAGTGATTAATGAGCCAATACGAAGCAATTTAGTTTTTTTTTATGTTGATTTTTAAACCCACTGCATTTGCGTTTGTAGCGAGTTTATGGAGTTTTTCTTCAATATCGGAGAAACGGTGTGCCATTAGGCATAGATCATCGGCATAATCAATATCATTAAGATATTCGTTCAGATTCCAGCGAATACCACGAGGACAATCGATGTTAGTTTGCTCCATAACACAGTCAAGCAAAATTAGAAATAGCGTGGGAGATAAAACACAACCTTGTTTAACTCCTCTGGTGGTTTGAAATGGTTTACTCTCCTGACCATTAAAACGTACGGTAGAGACAGAGTCTGTATATAGCTCCTTGATGAGGCTTATTAATTTTTCTGGTATGCCCTTCATCGCTAGTGCATCCCATAAAGCACATCTGGAAACAGTATCGAAAGCTCTTTCGAAATCAATAAAAAGGAGATATAGCTGCGAGTTATACTCAATAGATTGTTCTATTAAAATACGGAGTGTATTTATATGGTCAGCGCATGAGCGGTTTGGTCTAAAGCCGGCCTGTTCCTTTCGTAACAGTGGTTCTATCACTGGGCTAATCCTCTCTAAAATTAGGAGTGACATAATCTTGTTTATGGTATTTAACAGAGTAATTCCCCTCCAGTTTTTACACTGGGTCAGGTCACCTTTTTTGGGTACCGTTATAACTACACCTTCTTTCCAGGAGTTGGGTATTTGGTTGGTGTTCCATACTCTACTTATTATGGGTGTAAGGGATTGTGCTATTGTTGGAGCTCCGTATTTTAGTAGCTCGGCGGGTAAGTTGTCAGTTCCGGGGGATTTTTGGTTCTTCAGATTATTGAGGATCTTGAGAACTTCACTTTGAGTGGGAGGTGATTTTGATATGCCTCTTAGTGGGTTTCGCGGGGCATCTGTGAGGAAATGTGGAGATATTTGGGTTGGAATGGGATCTGAGGAGAAGAAGCTATGCCATCTATTAAGCTGTTGCTCAATAGTAGTAAGATCACTACCATTCTCATCCTTTAGCGTTGCAGTAGTTCGAGTTTTCCTGCCGCTTAGATCTTTAATTGCGCTGTACACATCACGTAGGTTTCCTGTATTTGCAGCCTTTTCCATATCATTAGCGATATTATTGTAGTATTTTTCGCAATCTTTTTTAACCATATTTTTCACTCTACGTGCGGCTGAACGGTATTCTGTTTTGTGTCTTTGTTTTTCTATATTCGATTTTGAGCGATCGACTTTATGTTTAAGTTGTTTGCGAACTTGTATTTGTTGCCAGGTTTGATCACTTAGCCATGGTTTATGTTCACGTTTTTGTGTACCTAGAACGGATTTTGCACTATCTGCGCAGATTTCCGCCACGTTCTGCCAGTGGTATTCGGTTCCTGGTTGTAAAGATTCTCTCAGTGCATTGTTGTAGGAGATATGAGTTTGTGGGTTGGAAAATTTCGAAAGGTTATATTTAGGTCTTCTCACTCTGTTTATCTTGTTTGCTGCTGGGCGAAGCTTAAAGGTGCCAACTAGTAGTTGGTGGTCGCTGTCAATATCCGCACCACGTCTAGTTCTGACATCAAACAAACATCCAATAAATAATTTATTACCTAATATGTGGTCAATTTGGTTGCGTGTCTTTCCATCGGGAGACTCCCAGGTATATTTGTGAATATCCCTATGTGGGAATTTAGTTCCTCCAATAAATAAACACTGGCGGGCACAAAAATCCACCAAACGTTCACCATTATTTATTTATTATATTTTTTCGGCGTAAGCCAAGTGTATTCAATTTGTTGTTTGTGTTTTTCTGATTGAAGAAGAAAATTGTGTCTTCTAAAGATTAAATTAAATGTGGATTTACCCTAGACCATGGTTTCTGTAGCCACTTCTACGTCATCAGTAGGCAATTACATTAAATTGATTATTTGATATTTGCTAGAAAAATTCTTTATATGTTTTTTTATCAACAGACTAGCCTGACATGAGCTTCGAACCTGTGTCGTTAAAATCTCTCATGTTTTGTAAGCCGAAGCCATAACCACTAGGCTATACTCGGTGTATAAACATCAGTGACTAAACGTCGTTTGTTTTTAACTCACAGTAGGTTTCGTGTGTGACGTATACAGAAAAGCTTTTTCTCTAACTCAAGCAATGCATTTAATCTAGAGACCAACAACAATTTTCTTAATCTTTCATTTACTTTATTTTATGCAAACTTTACTATAGCAGAGAATTTTTTGTTCTTCACACTACAGTAACGCATAGTTAAAGTGAATTGCTCACACGAGCGACATTTGTCAGTATTTCTATATTTATTATATTTTTTCGGCGTAAGCCAAGTGTATTCAATTTGTTGTTTGTGTTTTTCTGATTGAAGAAGAAAATTGTGTCTTCTAAAGATTAAATTAAATGTGGATTTACCCTAGACCATGGTTTCTGTAGCCACTTCTACGTCATCAGTAGGCAATTACATTAAATTGATTATTTGATATTTGCTAGAAAAATTCTTTATATGTTTTTTTATCAACAGACTAGCCTGACATGAGCTTCGAACCTGTGTCGTTAAAATCTCTCATGTTTTGTAAGCCGAAGCCATAACCACTAGGCTATACTCGGTGTATAATCATCAGTGACTAAACGTCGTTTGTTTTTAACTCACAGTAGGTTTCGTGTGTGACGTATACAGAAAAGCTTTTTCTCTAACTCAAGCAATGCATTTAATCTAGAGACCAACAACAATTTTCTTAATCTTTCATTTACTTTATTTTATGCAAACTTTACTATAGCAGAGAATTTTTTGTTCTTCACACTACAGTAACGCATAGTTAAAGTGAATTGCTCACACGAGCGACATTTGTCAGTATTTCTATATTTATTATATTTTTTCGGCGTAAGCCAAGTGTATTCAATTTGTTGTTTGTGTTTTTCTGATTGAAGAAGAAAATTGTGTCTTCTAAAGATTAAATTAAATGTGGATTTACCCTAGACCATGGTTTCTGTAGCCACTTCTACGTCATCAGTAGGCAATTACATTAAATTGATTATTTGATATTTGCTAGAAAAATTCTTTATATGTTTTTTTATCAACAGACTAGCCTGACATGAGCTTCGAACCTGTGTCGTTAAAATCTCTCATGTTTTGTAAGCCGAAGCCATAACCACTAGGCTATACTCGGTGTATAAACATCAGTGACTAAACGTCGTTTGTTTTTAACTCACAGTAGGTTTCGTGTGTGACGTATACAGAAAAGCTTTTTCTCTAACTCAAGCAATGCATTTAATCTAGAGACCAACAACAATTTTCTTAATCTTTCATTTACTTTATTTTATGCAAACTTTACTATAGCAGAGAATTTTTTGTTCTTCACACTACAGTAACGCATAGTTAAAGTGAATTGCTCACACGAGCGACATTTGTCAGTATTTCTATATTTATTATATTTTTTCGGCGTAAGCCAAGTGTATTCAATTTGTTGTTTGTGTTTTTCTGATTGAAGAAGAAAATTGTGTCTTCTAAAGATTAAATTAAATGTGGATTTACCCTAGACCATGGTTTCTGTAGCCACTTCTACGTCATCAGTAGGCAATTACATTAAATTGATTATTTGATATTTGCTAGAAAAATTCTTTATATGTTTTTTTATCAACAGACTAGCCTGACATGAGCTTCGAACCTGTGTCGTTAAAATCTCTCATGTTTTGTAAGCCGAAGCCATAACCACTAGGCTATACTCGGTGTATAAACATCAGTGACTAAACGTCGTTTGTTTTTAACTCACAGTAGGTTTCGTGTGTGACGTATACAGAAAAGCTTTTTCTCTAACTCAAGCAATGCATTTAATCTAGAGACCAACAACAATTTTCTTAATCTTTCATTTACTTTATTTTATGCAAACTTTACTATAGCAGAGAATTTTTTGTTCTTCACACTACAGTAACGCATAGTTAAAGTGAATTGCTCACACGAGCGACATTTGTCAGTATTTCTATATTTATTATATTTTTTCGGCGTAAGCCAAGTGTATTCAATTTGTTGTTTGTGTTTTTCTGATTGAAGAAGAAAATTGTTTCTTCTAAAGATTAAATTAAATGTGGATTTACCCTAGACCATGGTTTCTGTAGCCACTTCTACGTCATCAGTAGGCAATTACATTAAATTGATTATTTGATATTTGCTAGAAAAATTCTTTATATGTTTTTTTATCAAATTGTTATTGTTTCTCATAGAACCAAGACCGTGTGCTCCCATAACTTTCTGCAAGCTCTTGTTGTTGTTGCCCACTTTCGCATTGAAGTCTCCTAATATTATTTTAATATCACCAGTTGGAATTGTATTGAAAGCAGCTTCAAGTTGGTCGTAGAAGTTATCTTTCGATTCTTCATCGTCGGGTTCGGTAGGGGCGTAACACTGGATGATCGTTATTTTTCGGAATTTTGAATTTAATCTGGCCTTTACAATACGATCAGAAAAAGGTACATATTCGATAAGAGCTTGTTTCGCTTTGGGTGAGAGTAGTATTCCGACGCCATTTATTTTTTTACTGGTATGGCCCGAGTATATAAAAGTATGTCCGGACTCAAGTTGTTTGGAGCCATTATCTATCCATCTTGTTTCGCTTAGTCCAAGAATGTCCAGTTTATATTTATCAAATTCATTGCAAACTTGTTCGAGTCTCGATGGTGTGGAGAGGGTTCGAACGTTCCACGTTCCAATCATTATCCGTTGTTTGAAGCCGTAAGTCGTCATCGTGTTAGGGGGGCTGTTATTTAAATTTGTTGGTGTTTCAGTAATAATTGTTTTTTTACGAGTATGAGTTATTAGCACATAGCTTAACCTGTTATCTAGGTCAGGGAACCTTATATTTATATACTTGGCATTGGTTATTTGATGGCGCCAATTACTCGCCATGCCGATTAGAGCCTCATTGACACTCAGAATTTAAAGTAACACGTTGCCAAGCGTGTCCTTCTGAGACTCTCTTCTATAATCCGCTTAACTGTCCGCCACTGCACAGTGGTTTCCCTTATATGGACAAGCGGTCAAAAATCAATATATCCAAAACTAAAAAAACAAGGGGCTTCAAAATTTTTCAGCACATAGTATGCCCGAAGAACTCAAAGTTTGCAAATTTGTAGGAAAAAATTTTAACAACTGTAGCCACAGTAGCCATTTGATCTTTGAAGGGTTAATTGGCTAAAAGACTTGTTTTAAGATTTACTTTTTATACCCTCCAACCACAGTATGGGGGTATACTTACTTTGTCATTCCGTGTGTAACGCATCGAAATATCGATCTAGGACCCCATATTATTGATCAGTGATCGATTCTAAGACATTCTAGGGATGTCCGTCCGTCTGTCCGTCTGTCTGTGAAAGACAAAATACAGCCCAAAATAAAAGAGCCATACTCCTAAAGTTTTGCACAAATATGTCTTATGGTCATAGGCTGGTTAAGTTCGGAGATGGGTAAAATCGGACCAGGGGGAAAAAAGTTTCCCCTTGAGGAACTAAATCAACCTCTGAAAAACACCATATTTTTACATGATTTTTTATGTTTTTGTTTAACCAATGCAACATTTTTATGCCTCAAGAAGCTAAAGTTCTGAATTTGGACCCGGGGGATTAAAAAATATCGTTTTTTCAGCCCGCCCCCTTTTGTGGGCGTGGATTAAACAAATTGTTAAAACAATGATAAACTTGTATTTCTTAAGTGCAAAAAGCATAAGAAAGATATTTAAACATATACTTCGGGGGAAAATTCCCCCCCTAATGACCACTGCCGACCTTCCTCCCCCCCTAAAAAAAAAAAAAACGCCCCTGGATTTTTTTCATGTTGGAGGGTATAAAAGATTCGGCACAGTCGAGTTTAACACTCTTACTTGTTTTTAATACAAAAATATTTTTTTTTTGAATATTCGGCAGCGGCTTCGGTTTCGGCCGAATAGTGAAAATTTGGCCGAATATTCGGCCAAAAAAGATGTATTCTGTCGGACACTAGTAACTGTTATTGGTTGCAGATCTTAAAAATCACAGCTAGTAGCAAATAGTTTTTGCCCAAAAATGCGGAATCGTCAAAGGGCAAATTTTTTCACTAAAAAAAAATAAGTGGGAAGGACAATTTCTTCAAAAAAAAGTGTTTTCTCTTTACTCAGAACTGTAAGTCAAATACCGTAAAATTGCAATATTAAGTTAAAAATAACAACAATTAAAAAAATATTTCACTTTACTAATATTCTTAAAAAGAAATAGTACAAAACAAAATGCAATTTTTCACCATTTTTCGTTGGATGATTATGTAAATCACAACCATATGCGAAAATATGCAAAAACCCGCGGCCACAATATTTTTTAATTTAAAGAGGAGTAAAAAATCTTCAATTTGATGTTTAAAAAGTGGTGGGCAGATGAGGGCCAAATAACTAAAAGTCTATGTGAAAAAGTAGTTTTTAAAAAAACGTGTGTTTTGAAAAGGTCAAAAAAGTGTTCTTCAGGGATTTTTTAATGGGCTTATATTTTTGCAGCTTTTATTATTTAATTTGGTATAAAATAGGTTAAAATTTAATGTTTGTTGGGTTTTTGGAAACTTCTGCCACAATATCGCGAATAACTTCTCAGATAAACTAAAGTATTATTTTATGACTATGCAACCACAATATATGCAATATAAACATTCCCCCACTTCCAACGAACACAAACATCAAATCTCGTAAAAAAAATCAGAAAATTGGTTAGATTCATAAAATTTAGAGTGTTATCAATAAATTTAGTGCAATAAAGCTTGGAAAAAAAAACATAAATTTTTTTATTTTTGGCCAATGGGGGAAACCACTGTGCACTGCTTATTTTATTCGCAGTTGCCCTCCAACCTGCGTGGTAGGGTCGTCCACTATCCGCAACCTGTGGAGGCGTCCCGTTGCACTTCAGCTGTGCTCTCCTTTAGGTTTTTTTTATATTTCATCTCCATACGAAGGAACCCATGGAAATGAAATATAAAAATCCAGGAGGGAATTTTTGTGTAGCTTACGGCTATTCTAAAAATACTCTGATGAGAGAATTTCATTTTCTGGTCAGTGGAGAACCGTATGAATGGTTGATTGAATTCAGACTACAATATCCCCTTTGTGAATGGAATCTTTTTAAACAACACCTCATTCAAAGATTTAAAACATTCCCCAGTGATATTGAAATCCAAAGAAAAATTAGGGACAGAAAACAAAAATCAAATGAATCATCTCAGAGTTTTCTGACCGATATAATTTATCTGAGGAACCAAATGCGAAATCCAATAACGGAAACTGAATTGGTCGTAATTATAAAATACAACCTTAGATACGAAATATATCGTCTCTTATTTTCTAAAGAGATTTTAAAAATTGAGGATTTACTTCAGGAGTGCTATAGAGTAGAAGAATATATTCGCAGAAATGTATAAAGATTAGGTGAATTTGATTAATAATAATTAGTTCACACTCAACAATTTATTAGATTTTTTTTATAAAAGCTTCAATTCAATACATATTACAACAAAATTTTGTTTATTAAATATTAATTTTTCTAAAACATATAAATTTTGTTGATTATCAGGATTCCAAAAAAAAATTTTTTCATACTTTATTACGACACCTTTTTGCTACTGCGCTACAAAATTCAACCTGTATGTGACATTGAGAATTTTTGTCTGAAAAAAAAAAATAAAAATTTTATAAGTAAAATATTTTTTTCCTGTGAGCAGTATCGTTTTTTATTATATCGTTTTATTTCGTTATTTTTAGGTATAAATATTAACAAAACCTAAAAACTTAAAAGTAAACAATTAGATTTAAAATTCATCTTTTTATATTAACCAAAAAAAGTATTTTTTTTTCATATCGTTATTAGACATTAACAAATTTATATTTCCCTTATTATCATACAATACACTTTATTTTTCACACTAGATTTTATATTTTTATATTCATCCATAACTTTATATTACCCTTATTATACAATTTGCCCAACACTTTCTATCTGTTTTTGAGATAACAATTTGCATATTTTTACATTCCTTCGTAATTTCATATTTCCCTTGTTAAAGGGTATATGACACTACATTTATTTTGTATTAAATTGAAATTGACGGCATACTAATCACATTAGATCACAGTATTATCGACCCCGGTAATGCTGTTCTCTAATGTGATTAGTATGCCGTCAATTTCAATTTAATAAAAAAAAAATGTAGTGTCATATACCCTTAAACAATTTACACTACATTTTCTACCTGTTTGTGAAAAAAAAATTTTTTTTTTGTTATATTTTCATATTCATTCATAACTTACATTCGACTATTTATTATACCGAATTTCATATTATTAATTTCACTACAATTTGCTATAGTATTACTCCATAATAGAAAACATTTTTTTTGAAATCTACACCCTACAAGTATTTAGTTATCTTTGATTTTACAAGTTTTTTTGAACTGAGTTCAAAATTTAAATTTGCCTTTTAGATTCTTTTTTTTTACCTCTCATTGCTTATCTCACCAAATTTACTGTTTTTTTTTTTTTTTTTAAATTGCGAACCCTTTTTCTATATACCTGTTACTTTCTACCCGACTTTAAAGATATCCACAATCACATAAAATTTTAAATTTTTAAATTTAGAGGAAAATTTGAAAGTAATTTTTGATATTGTTAAAAAAAAAAAAAGGAAGTAAAGTGAAAAATAGTGTTGTTGACAATAGACACGACCATTACAACGTGACTGAGTTAAAGACATTATGACAAGAGGAGCTAAAACACCCTCCAGATCGTCAAGCCGTCTTGCAGCACGAAGAGCAAATTTAGATACTACACTGAATAGAACTAACGCACCCGAAGAGACATCAGATTTATCCCAATTGCCAAGTACGTCTCGAGGAGCCCCCTTATCTAATTCTGGTCAATTCGTACAAATACCACCTTTATCAACGAACGTAGTAACCCCTCTATTATCAGTAAGATTTCCACCTGGGTTTGGTCCACAAACTACGTCATCTCCTGAAACACCAAGTACAATTCGTACGCCCGAATATAGTAGTTTAACAGCCAGAGGGATAGCACAACAACATTCAGAAATGCCTAGAAATCCGAGACTACCTAGACTTAACGAGCACGTAAGCCCTGAAATGCCTGTAAACGGTGACGGGATATCGTTAAGAGAATATGTAAGTGCCTCCGTAGGTGCAGCACAGGCAGCCATAATGCGTCAGGTACAAGACAACCTACAATTAATGATACCACAAATTATTAGAAATTCTTTACGGTCAGAAAGAAATTCGTCGTTTGAAAATCAGCCGAATAGACATAGCTTTGAAGACCCTAATTTTCGTACTCCCAGACAGCCTCAACAACCTCATCAACAACAAAGACAACACCCTAATTTCAATTTCCCAGATTACCATCAACAAAATTTTAATCAACCTCATAATGAAAATCTATATGGAAATCCTGGTTACCCACATAAACCTATCCAAATGGAGAAGTGGGGACTGAAATTCGATGCGACAAGTAAAACATCTAACGTTCACGATTTTGTCTATAGAGTAGAAGCTTTGCGTATAGATTACAATTGCCCATGGAGTAACCTAATGAGAGGATTTCATCACCTACTTAGTGGAGAAGCTTATGAATGGTTTTGGAGATTCAGACAACAAAATCCTTATTGTGAATGGAACCATTTAAAATACCACCTAGTACGCAAATTTAGAAATTTTCATAGTGATTTTGAAATCCAAGAAAAAATTATGGAAAGAAAACAACACAGTAATGAGTCACCCGATAGCTATCTCACCGAAATTATAAAACTAAGAAACCAAATGAGAATTCCAGTGGCGGAAGATGAATTGGTAATCATTGTGAAAGACAATTTGAAAGAAGAAGTTTCTAAGCTAGTATTTCCTAAAGATATTTATACAATTGATGAGTTAATCGAAGAATGTCGAAGAGCTGAAGTTAATATTGAAAAAAGATCACGTTATCGACCCAACATACAAAATTACCGAAGGCTCAATGAACTGGAATTTGAAGAATTTCCAGATGAAGAGTATATGAACTCAATCGATGAATTGAGGCATTCCCAAACTACTGCTAAACCCATTATTTGCTATAATTGTAAGGAAGTAGGACATACATTTGTCTACTGTCCTAAAGAGAGAGTGAAATTTTGTTACCGATGCGGATTCGACAATGTAACTACACCAACATGCCCTCGTTGCTCGGGAAACAACACAAAGAACATGCAGAAGACTGGACCTACATGTTCAAAGCAAGACAAAGTCCAGTGAAGGACAATTTTGTGGGATTTATGCTCGGAAAGACAAAAGACAGCTTAGACAATACAATTAACAAAAATTCGAAAAAAATAAATACAAATTTAGGTAAAAATCAAAAATTGGAAGAACAAATTTTAGAAAATTCAGAAAACGTCAAAAAGATTTCGCATAATAATCAAAATTCTAGAAACTTAGACATTCAAAACCATTCCACCTTTTCTAAAATTCTTAAAGAATCCCAAGATAGTCCAACATTTCAAATTTTAAATTTTTCAGAACTTTCAAATTCAGACCAACAGACAAAACAACAATTGACTGACTATGTTATACCCCAACACCCTAGCAGTATTCTTAGTAATCAGAAATTCCATACTTTAAATTTCCAAAACTTTAATGAAAATAGAGATTGTAAAAACGTTAGTACTCTTCAAAATTTAAACGATAATCGCTTAGACGATAATCACATTCAAATGGTTAAGCCATGTGAATCAAAACCCAATGATCTTCAAATTTCGAAAAACAAAATCGAAACCCGAATCATTAAATATAACCCTAATCAAAACATCAATTCTTTTTGGTTTAATCACAATAATAATGAAGCTCTACAAAGTAATTATAGTAAAAGTAAAGAAATAGGAACTGATCAAAATCCCGACGAAAATTTTAATAATCAAACGAATTCAGAAAATTCTGATCAAAAATTATTTCAAGACCAAAATAACACTAAGGTTGACAACAATAGAATAGATTATAATAACCCCAACAATAACCCGGTAGAAAATGAAAACAGTCAATTTAAAAATTTAACCAATTATAATTTTAGTATAAAGCACCCTACACAAATTTTTCAAAATTCAAAAACAAACAATCCTAAAGTAAAGTGTAG
Organism: Pegoplata infirma; assembly: GCA_963921195.1. Classification (NCBI taxonomy): domain Eukaryota; kingdom Metazoa; phylum Arthropoda; class Insecta; order Diptera; family Anthomyiidae; genus Pegoplata; species Pegoplata infirma. The sequence goes on from OY992538.1 coordinate 152,755,070, forward strand.
AGAAATTATACCTTATGAGATTCGACTAGATAATTACAATAGAAAAAGGAATGACATTTTTAAAGACTTTAACCCAAATGTAACTAGGAAAATATATAAAGCGAGAAATAAATCTCACATTCGAAAATTAGAAAGACAAGAGATAGCCTCAGCATCGATAAATTGTGACAACGATATTCGACCATATATGGACGTTAATTTGAATAATATACAATTTAAAGGCCTAATGGATAGCGGAGCTTCAATTAGTTGTTTAGGTAGAAATTGTCTTAATAATGTCGAAAAAATGAAGGTAGATATTCAAAATTACAGATCGTCGATAAAAACTGCTGACGGTAAAAATCATGTTATAATTGGAAAAGTTAGTTTACAGGTCAATTGTGGAAATAAAAATCGAGAAATGATTTTTTATTTAGTCCCGAATTTAAATCAGGAACTTATTTTAGGGTACGACTTTTGGCAAAGATTTGGTATTAAGATTTGTGTAGATTCCAGTTCAATTAATGAAATAACCACCCCAGAGGCAATAGAAATCGAAATGAAGATGCATGAGCTAACACCGGAACAGTCCACGATCTTGGAAAACGTAAAATTGTCATTTCGTTGTTATACGAAGCACGGACTTGGGAAGACCCATCTTGAGACGCACTCGATCGATACAGGGGACGCACCAGCAAAGAAAATGCGATACTACCCAGTAAGCCCTGCAGTTCAAAAGCTAACATACGCTGAACTCGATCGGATGCTGGAATTAGATGTCATCGAAGTAGCAACAGATGCCGAATGGAACCACCGTACAACTCTGGTTATTAAGCCCAATAAAAATCGTCTATGTTTGGATGCCCGTGAGTTGAACAAAGTTACGAAGAAGGATGCATACCCGCTCCCAAACATAGATGGCTTACTGGCTCGACTTGGCGACACACATTATATATCGGCGATTGACCTCAAGGATGCCTTTTGGCAAATTCCGCTTGAGGAAGCCAGTAGATCAAAGACAGCGTTCACAGTCCAGGGTAGGCCGCACTATCAATTTAAAGTGATGCCCTTTGGACTGTGCAACGCTGCCCAACGTCTCTGTCGCCTTATGGATAAGGTCATCCCGTCTGAACTTAAAGACCGAATCTTCGTATATTTAGACGATCTCCTTGTCGTGTCACCTGATTTCGATACCCACATGAAAATGCTGAAGATTGTAGGAGAAAAGTTAACAGCGGCAGGCCTTACCATTAACATGACTAAATCTAAATTTTGCTTCCAAGAACTGCGGTATCTGGGATATATTGTCGGCGGAGGTAAGCTGAAGCCTGACACAAGTAAGCTGGACGCTATCGTCAAAATAACACCACCAAAGAATCTAAAAGATGTAAGGAAATTCCTCGGAACGGTAGGGTGGTACCGTAGGTTTATCCACGACTTTTCCACCCTTACAGCACCGCTTACAGATACACTGAAAAAGTCCCCTAAATTTGTATTATCACCAGAAGCTCTCAAATCATTTGAGGAACTAAAGCAAAGGCTTGTATCTAGCCCAGTCCTCACTAGCCCCGACTTCGAACGTCCGTTTTTTGTGCAATGTGATGCCTCGAACCTTGGAATTGGAGCCGTCCTATTCCAAAAAGATGACGATTAAGGCGAGCATCCGATTGAGTATTTCTCAAAAAACTCAATACTGCACAAAAGAATTACTCAACCACGGAGAAAGAATGTCTGGCAGTTGTACTGGCAATAGAAAAATTTCGCCAGTATATAGAGTTAATGGACTTCACTGTAATCACTGACCATTCTAGCCTTAAATGGCTAATGAAGCAGCAGGATTTAAATGGACGCCTGGCTCGATGGAGTTTAAAACTCCAGGGATATAAGTTCAACATCGAGCACAGGAAAGGAACCAAGAACGTCGTACCTGACATGCTATCAAGGCTAGATATGGAGGAGATTACAGTGGAGAATCCTAATATCATAGATTTTAATTCTGGCGAATTTAAGAGTGAGAAATACCTGACACTAATTGATACGATTGAACAAAATACGGATGGACTACCTGACCTTAAAGTTTTAGAGGGAATTGTATATAAAAGAGTTAAGTTCAACCGCGAATCTATTGAAAATGAAGATGACTGTTGGAGAATTTGGGTACCTGAACAGTTAACCCAAGAGATTATAAAAAAATCTCATGAGAACAATACCTCACATGGTGGTACTGCCAAAACACTTTTTAATGTAAGGGAATTTTTCTTTTGGCCTGCAATGGTAAAGCAAATAAGAAAATTCGTTAAAGACTGCGAAACCTGTAAGGAAATAAAGCACCCAAAACAAATTTTACGACCTACTATGGGTAAAGAGGTAATAACACATAGACCTTTTCAAAAAATTTACATAGATTTTTTAGGACCGTACCCTAGGACACGAACAGGTAATACTTTCATCTTTATAGTACTTGATCATAAAACTAAATTCGTACTGTTAAAGGCGATGTCAAAAGCAACAACCAAAGCAGTAAACAAATTTCTAACCGATGAGATATTTTACAAGTTCGGAGTACCTGAACTACTGCACTCAGATAATGGTATACAATTTACCTCAGATGCTTTCAAAGAATTGATGAAACTATTCCGTATAAAACACATAAGGACAGCTATATACTCGCCACAAGCAAACGCTAGCGAAAGAGTTAATCAAACAGTTTTAAGCAGTATTAGAAGCTATTTAAAAACAGATCAATCGCGATGGGATGAAAATCTTGCAAAAGTAGAGTGCTCATTAAGAACAACAATCCATGCCTCTACTGGTGTAACCCCATATTTTGCCCTTACAGGGTATAATATGATTACTCACGCACAAGCGTATCAAATTTTAAGAAAAATTGGTTCAATCGATGATGGCGAAACTTTAATACTACCAAAATCTGGACAAATGCAGTTGATCCACGAGAAAATGAAAGAAAAAATGCACGAAGCCTACCAAAAAAATGAAAGGTCCTACAACAAAAGAAGTCGATGTGTAAATTTTAGGCCAGGACAAGAAGTCTTCCGTAAGAACTTTGTACAAAGCAATTTTACAAAGGGTATAAATGCTAAGCTGTGTAAGCCATGGCTGAAATGCCGTATCAGAAACCCTATAGGTAAAAACCAATACGAAGTAGAAAACCTCAAGGGTCAGTTAATAGGTGTATTTCACGCGCAACATCTAAAACAGTAAGCTAAAACTACCTTAAAACTAGAACTACAATATGATCACTAGCGCGTCCCGAATTCGTCTTTTTTTCGAATTTGAAAATGCTTGCCCCCTCAATAGATGGGGTTTTAGTACCCTTTTACGGAAAAAATAACAAAAAAAGTTTTGGACAAAAAACCAGTTGGCTACCAGCGGATAAAGATTGTAGTCTTAGTGCATTTTGAAAAAAAAAAAAAAAAATTTGTTTTTTAAAAAATGTATGCCAAAAGTTTCGCAATATAGAGTACATTCCTGGAAAAATATTAATAAAATTTCCATGGAGTAATTTTGGTGCAGCGTTGCATCTTAAAGATGAAAAGTGTGACTTAATTTTTTTTTATTTTTTCTTTTAAGCTAAATTGGTCTCAAAACCTGCGCAAAAGAGCTCACATTCGTTAAAACTGTGTCAAAGCAGATTTTTGAGACTAATTTAGCTTAAAAGAAAGAAAAAGTAAAAATTAAGTACACCTTTTGATCTTTGAGATGCAACGCTGCACCAAAATTACTCCATGGAAATTTTATTAATATTTTTCCTCAAATGTACTCTATATTGCGCAACTTTTGGCATCAAATTTTTGGACAACAAAAAAAAAAAAGTTTTTTCAAAATGCACTAAGATTGCAATCTTTAGTTGCTGGTAGCCAACTGGTTTTTTGTCCAAAATTTTTTTTGTTATTTTTCCCGTAAAAGGGTCCTAAATCCCCATCGTTTGTGGGGGCAAGCTAAAAATATTTGAATTCGGGACGCGCTAATGATCACCACACTTCTTACCAAAAACAAACAAAACCCAAATGTATGTACTTCATAAATGCTACCCAATGACGTTGAAAATAATAGCCTCAAAAACCATCTGTTGTCGTACACCAGTATCATCAGATCAACATTTTTACCCGAAAAAAAATAAAGACAATTATTATTAAATAATTACAAAAAGTACCTGAAAAGAAAAGAACAAAAAAAAAAAAATATTAGAATTGATGAACATAAAATAATTGCATAGATCAAATACTTATCTTAAGCCAAAGTCGTACTCCAACATTAGGAAACTCTTCCAGCTGACAGTTTATAAACAAATTCCAAATGTCCATCTTCTTTTATATAAAGCCAAACATACTCAGCAGGGTTGTCAGATATGGCGATTTCTCGCCAAACGTGGCGATTTTCTAACTTGTTTGGCGTCTTAATTTTTGATTTGGCGACATGGCGATTTTTTGGCGATTTATGAAATGGTTGGCGATTTTGTTGGCTATTTTTGAACAAAATCCGATTTTTTTTTTTATAAATTTTGCGATTTTTTTTTTAGTTTAACGTTTTTTTTATTTTTGATTGTTTTGTTATTGAACACTTTTCAGCCTAAAGCTGCCTTAAACCCTGTTTGGCGAAACCAAGACAGACTCCTTAAGGGTTGGTTGGTTACATGGAATGTAACACAATTTAAATTACCAACAACGGTGTTGAATAATCAGCCACAGAGTTTGGGAAATTATCCGAGAATACTCTCTTTGTAATTTTATAAATAAAACACTTTAAATAAATTTTAAGTTTTTAAGTTTTATTGAAGAGGGCCTGCTTTTACACACGACAATGGTTCGTAATAATAATTTTCTTTTTCCGAAAAAGCCAATAAGGCGCTAAACTTGACAAAAATGTCAAACTTCCCATAATTGGGAAGTGTTCGGAGAAATGTCAAGATCGATCAGGTCGTCATCCATGCCAGAGATGTTGCCAGATCGATCTTCGACAGTTATCATTTTAAAATGAATGCCACACAAACGTCAAAACTATTTTTTTACTCTGTTGCAAAGCTTGAAAAAACTAACGGAAAACAGAAATATTAATAACCACATTTACTGTTACTTATATCTCAACCTTTTAATATTACTCCTTTTTTGAGGAGTTTTTAAGTGTATATATAATAGTATATAGTAGAGATGGGCGCTGGTCACGTGATTTGCGTGATTCACGTGAATCACGCGTGAGTGTGAGTGATTTTCATTTCAATCACGTGATTGTGAGTGAGTGTGAGTTGAAAAAAAATCTGAGTGAGTGATTAGTGAGTGAGTCGTTTATTTTTTGCGAAAGGTTTGCGTGATTAGGTTTTTTGATTTCCCCAAATATTTTTTTAATTTTTTGTAAAAAAATTTTTTTGGAGTTTTTTTTCTTTTTTTGGTAAGAAAATTTTATTGCGTGAGTAGATTTTGCGTGACTTACGCGTGAGCGTGATTGAATCTGGCGTGATTCACGCGTGAGTGTGAGTAAGTTTTTTATTACTCACGTGAATAGTGAGTGAGCGTGAGTAAAAAAAAAATTTGCGTGAGTGATCAGTGAGTGATTCGATTATTTTTTGCGTGAGCGTGAGTGAGTGTGAGTCAAAATCCACTCACGCGCCCATCTCTAGTATATAGTAAACAAAGTACACTCAAAAAAAAAAATATTGTAAAACTAGCAAAAAAATGGTTAAAATTAGCAAAAAAAACTGTAGTTTTGGACGTTGCAAAAATTTTGGTAATATTAGCAAAATTATTTTGCTAATCAAAAAATTAGGAAAAAAATGGTAAAATACAAGAATACCATTTAATTTTTGTAAAAAATTAACCTTGTAAAATTATCAAAAAATATGGTAAAATTACCAAAAAAAATGGTAAAATTGAAATAGATAAAAAAAATTGTAATTTGGTAAAAAAAACTGTTTTATTTAGTAATTTTTTTTTCTCTGATTAGTAGTTGATTTAAAATTTGGTGAATATACTAAACATTTTTTTGCCTGTTTTTGAGCACCACGTTCTTTAAATATAGTAAAAGCAGCATCAAATACTACTTCCGTTGTTGGATGGTTTCTTCGGCTTGATGGCATCTTCTTTTGCCTTCTTCTCAGCAGCTGAAGTTTCAGTTACTGGACTTCCAACAATATCAAAATCCAAAATGATTTTTTTTTTTTTTCACTTAAACACTTTAAACAAAAAATTTAAAGAACAACACTTCACTTTTTTTATTTTTTTGCGTCATTTTTTTTAGCTTAAGTAGAACAAATGAGAATTGCGTAGTAGTCTACACAAGAAATTTCTTACATTTTCACGTAAAATTTGTAAAAAATTAACAATTTTTTTTCGAATTTTTAATTTTTTTCACATGTATTTAAAAGAAAAATTAAAAAAAAACTTTTGGATATTGAAGATTAGATATGTAAGTATGTGTTAAAATTTAAAAAAAATAATTTTTCAAAATTATCAACTTTTTATTAACAATTTAGGTGACAAATTTTAAAAAATTTTCATATAAAATTAGCAAAAAATATGGTAAATTTAGCAAAAAATATGGTAAAAAATACTAAAAATTGTGTAGCCTATTTTTGAGCGCACATTCAGTTGATGGATGGCTACTTTGCTATGTTGTTGGCAGCATCATCTTTTGCCTTCTTCTTGGCAGCTGGACTTTTAACAGCAGCAGAATCTGCTTTTATTTTTTTTTACACTAGAACACTTTAAAAGTATTACCATTTCTTTAAGGAAAATACTAATATTTTTGCTAAAATTATAGTAAAATAAAAAAAAAAAACTAGCAAGAAAATATAGTAAAAGTACCAGAAAATTTTTGTATTTTACCAATAGTAAATTGCCAAAAAAATCTGTAAAAGTTAAATTTTTACAATTTTTTTTGCTAAAGTTTGGTTGAAGTAAATTACAACACCTTTTACTAACATTTTGACTAAGTTTTTTTTCTGAGTGTACCTCTTTATATATTCATAAATTATATATTTTTTTGTTTTTAATAAAAATTAAAAAAAAATATATTTTGGCGACTTTTTTTAATTTTTGGCGATTTTTGGCTACTTTTGGCTATTTGTAATTTTTATTTAATTTTCTAAAAAAAAATTAAATTTTTTTTGATGATCTAAAAAAAAAAAAAAAAAGTACAAAAACTAAGAAAATAATGGTTTTGGCGACTTTTGGCGATTTTTGACATTGCATTTGGCGACAGAGCTCAAAATAATCTGACAACCCTGATACTCAGATAATGTTCCACTCAAATATTATTTTTTTTTTTGTATATGCTCATAAAAAAATATTTTTTATAGGACAGACAATATTTGCTAATAAGAACAGCCTCTATTTAGTATTTCAGCATGCTGAACTATAGCGTGGGTTCGATTTTTAGTAAATTTTAATACTTGTTAATTTTCAAGTCGATTAGCCATTTTCAAGTCGATTAGCCAGCAGTTTTAAAAATTTTTTTTAACGCCCATTTATATTTATAAACATCACGCATCCAGCAATGTTCTAATTTAAATTATTCACCTTCAGCCTTTGTTAATTTCAAACACACACATTTGTTTGAAAACAAAAAAAAAAAAAAACATATTCATCTTTTCGACTAGTGTAAACTGTGACAACACTGACATGACCTGATTTTTTTTTTACGTGTAGGTACCAAAAAAGTAATTTTTAAAATTTTACTTTTTCCCATATAAGTCACAAATAGCAGTCTCTTTCTGAGATAATAATTGCCAATCATTGTTGTTTTTTTTAGTAAATAGAAACGTCTGAATTAATGGTTCATAATTTGTTCACATAAAAATGAGTGTCTGTACCAAATCCCAATTTTTGTATACCAGCAGAATCTTTCCTTGTTGCACTGTTGCCAATTTGGAGGTTTTCCCGCTAAATCTAGCGCTTTTTGTTTGGATTTAGCGGGGGAAAATTGGTTTTAGCGGGAACGGCGCTTAAGCGGGAAAATCTAGCGCTTTTTATTTGTATTTAGTGGGACAAATTTAGAGGTTTTTTCCATTTTTTCTTTTTTTTTCAATCGAAAACGCCAAGTTTGTCGAATTTTAGCGCTTTTTTTGTAATTTAGCGGGAGAATTTTGTATTTTCCCGCTAAAATTTTTTTGTCCGTTTCTTGCGCGTTTTTAGTGAAAAGTAAATTTTCCTAGAAAAAATAATTTGGAGGTTTTTTTTTAAATTGTTCTTTTTTGTCAATAAAAAATGCCAAGTTTTTCGGTTTTCAGCGCTTTTTTTGTAATTTAGCGGGAAAATTTTAAATTTTCCCCGCTAAATTAATTTTTGGCGGTTTCTAGCGCTTTTTTCGTGAAATTTAGAGGTTTTTGGTTAAAAATAGTTGGCAACAGTGCCTTGTTGTCACATGACAAGCGACAGACAAATCTTGTTTTATAATTTTTGCCTCAGTTATAAATTTCAATTTTGCTATAAAAAAAAAAAAAAAAAAAACCCATTAGAAATATTTCATTCATTTGCATATACCTGTAACGAAAAGGGATGGTATTAGTTATAAATAAAAAACAGAAATAAACATTTTTGACTTATCTTTTTTGTTGTTACACGCAGCGGCACCTTTGTGTACCCTGTAGAAAACGTACCAACTAGTGTTACATCTGTGGTAGATACACAAGGGATTTACAAGACAACCCTTTTTTCATATAAATAGTAGATGGAAATTCCAATGGTATTTTCAAAATAATTCCTTTTTTTTGTGTCGTTGGCACATGGACAAAGCAAGTAGACAAAATTGTCAACACAACCATACAGTACGTGTGGGCAAACGCAAAACATCCATAATAATAATGATGTTTGTACCGGTTTTTTTTTGTTTGTTGATTTGCACGATGATGAATACTTTTAATGACCATCATAAACATTTGAATTTGTGTGTTGATACCTTTTTGGTATTATGCACAAGCGTTGTAGCATATTTATTTCTCTTGAAAAGAAAACCAACCCCTTTTTTTGTGAACAGCAAGTGTCGTACATATTGCACTGGAAAAGAAAACAAACAGTATTATTAAAATTGTATGAGAAAAAATAGATTTTATGAAATTGGTGCGTATGACAATCGTAGTTATAATACTTACCACATAATTACAAATCGATTGAAAAAAAAAAATTCTTGTTACAGATGTTATTATCCATGAAGTTTGTCAGAAGTATCTGAAACAAAAAAACGAAAACAAAGTTTGTTTACATTTTTTATGTAGGTCAAATTTCGTTTTGACATTAATTTTCAAGGTTATCAATGTTTACATACCGTTTGTTGTGGTATAACCTTTCCCGTAGCTTGCCCGACTCTTTACGCTTTACAGGCTACGCGGAAAGAGCCGGCTTTGTGACGGTCACTCACAATTCCAAAATAAATATGCAACACACCGTTTTAAAAAATTATATAAATTCCAGTTTAGTTTTTTTTTCTGTGCGTTGTGAAATTTCATTGTAAATTTCTTTGCGCAGTTTCAACCCTTAATTGCTTTTATATCTGGGTAGAAAACGACATTTGTGTACATTCGACACATTCACACTCACACAAAAAAACTCACCGACGAGTTAATTAGTAAATTTCGACTGTAGATTAGTATTTAAATGATTAATAAAATTATTCGGCTTAATTTTTGCAAAATTAAATTAAACATTTCCTTGTATGATTCTGAATAAGAAGAAGACTTATATTCATTCACAATCGCACTCAAAACGTCACTTTTGATAGTGATATACATATATGAAGGCTGGAATTTGTGAAACTTAATAATGAAGATACGGCAACACTAGGTTAGGAGAATACAGGAGATGGTTTAATCGTCCATTTGGATTAAAATCTCAGCTCGACCACACGTGTAAAAAAAGTAAATCTTGGTAAAATAAAATTTTACACGAGGAAGTTAAAAAAGTAATTTGGTTGTAATTTAAATTTAATGCAGTTTTAGTAATTTTCATTTGTTTTTCAAATCTTTAGACATAAAATCCAAATTCAAATTTTGATAAAATAAATCAAATTACAAATATTCGATAGTAATCGAACATTAATATTTTTTTGTAAGCCGTATTAAAGATTACATCAAGGGGTAAGAAAATGCAATAAATTATTTAAAATCCAAAAAAAAATGTGAAAGAAGTTGTTAAATTTTAATCCAAAATCCAGACTTTTAATAAGTATGTTAAAAATAGTATGTACATATATTAAAAAGAACAAACATTCGATGTTACAAGTTACTCTTGGAACACTGATAGTTGCCTTCAAAAATCGTACCTCTGTTGGATATTATTTATTGTTAAGTTTGGAATCAAAAGATTTTGGATTGGAAATTTGAAGGTTATATTAAATTCGCGATTTCGTGGTAAAGCAAGTTTTGAACACTAAATGCTGTAATTTTACAGTATCAGCGTGAGAAATGTTTAGGAATTATTATAATGCGGCGCCATTGCGAATTTGATATAACCACGTTTCAAAATAACCTAAAAAAAAATTAATGAACACTTCTTTCAAAATTTTATGTTAGCGTGACTACTTGTTGCCAAGAATCACAAAAACATAATTATTTGATTTGTCAGAATACTGACCAAATTTTGAATTTTTTTTTGTGAAATATTAGGATTCAAATTAAATCACGCGGAGGTTAAGGGTAAGGTGTACCAAACTCACCTCGAATAAATCATCTTTCGATTGTTGACAACAACCAGGGCTTTTATAATAAAAATAGGAGGAAATTGATCTGGTAGCACGTTAAAAGCTTTTTAATATCCGAGATAAGCGAGGTCGCTCAACACGCTTACCAACCGCGTGGATAGCACGGTTTTTGGTAGCAACGTGCAATACATATAACAGATATAACACCTACGCTGCATAGCAAGAATCTCAACCCTAATATGTTCCATTTTTATGAATGAGTGTTGGTAAGTCAACAGAAAACAAAAAAACGCAAGATTTATCTTTTACCTATCGTTTACACGTGACGTAAAATTCATAAAAATCTACCCGTTTAACCCCAAAAAAATTTGATTTGACCCCTTTTCGACCTTTAATTATTATTATTTAAAATTATTTCTAACATTTAAATTTATATACATATACAGTAAATTATTTCTAATACTCAAAATAATATAAATAAACAATACCTAACATTTAAAATTATATAATTAAAACTTATTTCTAACCTGAAATATTAATTACGTATGGTATTCGTTTCTAACCTATAAATATATTTATATACTTGTTCGTTAAAAATACCTGTTATATGTATAAATTTGTTAATACCTCACATAATTAATATCAGTTTAAAAATCAGAATTGAAAGCAGATTAAAGTAAAAATTGTAAAAAAAGAAAAGAAAATTGATTTTGGCTAGATTTCGGTAAAGTTGATTTAAAATAAAGCAAAAAAATATATAGATTTGTTAAGATTTGTTAAATGTAAATTTCGGAAAACTAAGAATATAAAAAAATTAAACTTTTGAATAAATTTTGCTAAATATACCATACTGGATCTGAATTTTTAGTATATTTACCGGAATTTTGAAAATAAATAATCTAAAAATAGAAAAAATCATAAATAACGAAAAATTATATTAATGATACCCTAATACCCATTGGGTGTCATTTTTAAAATTTTTTCTAAAATAACATAAAATAAAAGTGATAAAATAATAACATAATAATACAAATATATGGCCACGGATAAAGTAATAAATGTATAATAAATCTATATAAATGATAAAAATTTCTAAACTAATTTTATAACATAAAATAATACTACCTCCGTCCCGAAATATTTTTAACATTTCTATAGATTTTTTTGTCCCAAAATAAACTTTACATTTTATAAAGCAGTGTTTTAGTTGAAATAATACAAGATAAAGTTAAAAAAACAATCTTATACAAATCTCGTGTACTAAAACTGTAACAAAATTAATTAAAAGTATTTGCAAGACGTCCCTATTGCATCCATAATGCATTTATTAAAAACCGCTAAAAGGGCCTCTAGCGTAAAATTTCTTATTTCATACGCCGCATTTTGTAATAATTTTCATCTTTTCGACCATAGTGGACACCATGCCAATTTGTAACGTCGAAAACAAGTTGTCTCATTTATCTGGATGCAGTTTATTGCATCCATTTTGCACGTGAATTGAAAAATTGCAAAGCTATAAAGAATTTTTAAATTATTGATATGTCCCGATATGTATTAACAAAAAAAACAAAGCTTTTTCAAAAAATCCTCCATAATCCCAGCCGAAATATAGAAATGTTAAGATTATTTTGGGACGGAGGTAGTATAAGATAAAAACTTAAAAGAAAAAAAATCTATATTTCGTTAAAATTGTTTGTTTATTGTATTATTTTTTCATTATTGTAATTATATTTTTTTTAACTTAATTAATAATTATCGCTACATATAAAACTTACTTTTTTATTAAACCATATATATTAGACTGCCCAGAAAAAAACAAAGTTGTTATTTTCTTTGGGGATACCTGCGAATTTTGTTCCTTTTTGTGCAAAAAAATTTCGGTTTTTTTTTGGGATTTTTAAAATAATATCTAGAGGTCGCGATCTCGCGTTTTATAACGATTTATTTTTTTTGAGTTTTTTATTATTTTAAATTGTTAAATATGATTAATATGATAAAATATTAATAATTTCAGACAAAAAAAAAATTAAATTAAAAATTAAATATCGCTCATTCCATGAGATGTCTCCCAGCATCTAATCAAATGTTCTTTAATTTATTTGAAATTTCGCACACAGGTACACTTTGGAGCAATTAAAATAAATTCGTTTTTAGTTTCGCGAAAATCCACGAATTCGCGAACGCGAATATATTCGCGAATTCACGGATTTTCTCGGAACTAACAACTGATTTATTTTAATAGCTTCAAAGTGTTCATGTGTGCAAAATTTCAAATAAATTAAGGAACATTTGATTAGATGTTGGGAGACATCTCATGGAATGAGCGATATTTAATTTTTAATTTAATTTTTTTTGTCTGAAATTATTAATATTTTATCATATTAATCATATTTAACAATTTAAAATAATAAAAAACTCAAAAAAAAATAAATCGTTATAAAACGCGAGATCGCGACCTCTAGATATTATTTTAAAAATCCCAAAAAAAAACCGAAATTTTTTTGCACAAAAAGAAACAAAATTTGCAGGTATCCCCCAAGAAAATAAAAACTTCGCTTTTTTTCTGGGCAGTCTAATATATATATATAAATAAAGTCATAATAATATGTTAATTTTGTAAAAATGTACTTAATCATGTGTTAATTTCTTTAAATAAGGTTGAAGATGTAGCAAAGTAATAAAAAGGTTGGTGAGTATAATGTTTGGGACACCTTTGAAAATGTATTGCAGGCCTAGAAGTTGTCATGGTTGACTGAAAAGTCAAAAGGGAGGGAAGCCTGATAGGATAATGCCACCTCTATCCTATTGTTTGAATCCTGGTACATATCAAGTTCATCTTTTTTTTTTTTTAAATGTAACCGTCGAATGTCTGTCCGTTTCCTGTGCCAGTTATTCACGAGCGTTTCCCTTTGAGTTATTTTTGAACTGGTATAGTTATATTTTTTTTAACGGCATGAACAAATAGTTAAATGTGCAGATGTAACGGAAAAAGAACCCACACATCCGGCGAGCTAATGCCGCAGCGACCACCAGCATGCCACTTCCCGTTATAACTAGAACATTTGTTACAACTTACAGAGATATATGCATTTATGCAAAGTTTTTTTTTCATTTTTATGAGAAACCCATTATTTAAGGTTTTTTGGAGACCCTCATTTTTAAATTGCTATAACGCGGTAAATAATGATGCGATTTTGACTCTATAAAAACTAGAATGCATAAGTATATTAGCTTTATCATGACAGAAAAAATTTAAGACTATCAGACTAGTATTAACAGATATTTATGCATTCATATCAAAAATATTTTCGGGTTACTTGTAATAACTTGAAATGGCTATATCAAGGTTACCATTCTATCGTTTTGTAATGCCTTTGCACGAATTTAAATCTTTTTCAATAAAGTTTAAATAGAATAAAAGAGATTGCTCGATTTTAAATTTTTAAAAAAATTTATTTTTTCAAAAATGATAAACTTGTAATTTTTCGTAGTCTGGAGACCTTTTACTTTCAACGGCTGTATATCTGCAACTATTACTCCGATTTTGTCAAAATAACAAAAAAATAAAAGATTGAGACTTTATCTTTCCTCTGGAACCAAATGTGAGACAATCGGGCTGGTACTTACAGAGATACAGTTGAACCTCGATTATCCGGCCCTCTATTAACCGGTGCCTCTATTAACCGGCATGCTGTGTGTTTGTTTTTTACCTCTATTATCCGTGCTTTACCTCTACTATCCGTGCAATTCATACATCTACGTGTATATTGTATTTTTTGTTATTGTTTTTACCTCTATTAACCGTGCTTTACCTCTATTATCCGTGCAATATATTCACGAACATATACAAATGAAGAAAAATATATAACCTCTTTCAACCGTGTTTTTCGATTATCCGTGCTTAGTCCGGTCCCGTGCAACCCGGTTAATCGAGGTTCAACTGTATATGCATTTATGCAAAGTTTTTTTTTTCATTTTTATGAGAAACCCATTATTTAAGGTTTTTTGGAGACCCTCATTTTTAAATTGCTATAACTCGGTAAATAATGATCCGATTTTGACTCTATAAAAACTAGAAGGCATAAGTATATTAGCTTTATCATGACAGAAAAAAATTAAGACTATCGGACTAGTATTATAAGATATTTATGCATTCATATCAAAAATATTTTCGGGTTACTTGTAATAACTTGAAATGGCTATATCAAGGTTACCATTATATCGATTTCAAATGCCTTTGCACGAATTTAAATCTTTTTCAATAAAGTTTAATTAGAATAAAAGAGATTGCTCGATTTTAAATTTTTAAAAAAATTTATTTGTTTCAAAAATGAGCGTGTTCAGCAGAGAAACCTGCTACTCAACAGTTGAGATGTAGCATGTTTTGATTAGTTGATTCTGCTGAACGCAATTTTTTATGAATGTTTTAAAATATTGGAATAAATGATTGTTTTTTTATATTTTATCTGTGGAAATCACTTTTTTATGATATTTTTGTTTATTTCCTTAAATAACGTAAAAAAAAAGAAATAATTTCAATAAAACAGCTTATTTATCAGTTTGTGATCAAATGTAGCATAATTTTTTAACGCTACCAGTGATGAGAAGCGCTCACTCAACATGTTGACCGAAATGTCAAAAATTAAACCGTTCAGCAGAATGTTGAGGAGCAGCTGGGTAGCAGCTTTCTCTGCTGAACGTACCCAATGATAAACTTGTAATTTTTCGTAGTCTGGAGACCTTTTACTTTCAACGGCTGTATCTCTGCAACTATTGCTCCGATTTTGTCAAAATAACAAAAAAATAAAAGATTGAGACTTTATCTTTCCTCTGGAACCAAATGTGAGACAATCGGGCTGGTACTTACAGAGATATATGCATTTATGCAAAGTTTTTTTTTTCATTTTTATGAGAAACCCATTATTTAAGGTTTTTTGGAGACCCTCATTTTTAAATTGCTATAACTCGGTAAATAATGATGCGATTTTGACTCTATAAAAACTAGAATGCATAAGTATATTAGCTTTATCATGACAGAAAAAATTTAAGACTATCAGACTAGTATTAACAGATATTTATGCATTCATATCAAAAATATTTTCGGGTTACTTGTAATAACTTGAAATGGCTATATCAAGGTTACCATTATATCGATTTCAAATGCCTTTGCACGAATTTAAATCTTTTTCAATAAAGTTTAAATAGAATAAAAGAGATTGCTCCATTTTAAATTTTAAAAAAAATTTATTTTTTCAAAAACGATAAACTTGTAATTTGTCGTAGTCTGGAGACCTTTTACTTTCAACGGCTGTATCTCTGCAACTATTGCTCCGATTTTGTCAAAATAACAAAAAAATAAAAGATTGAGAATTTATCTTTCCTCTGGAACCAAATGTGAGACAATCGGGCTGGTACTTACAGAGATATATGCATTTATGCAAAGTTTTTTTTCATTTTTATGAGAAACCCATTATTTAAGGTTTTTTGGAGACCCTCATTTTTAAATTGCTATAACTCGGTAAATAATGATGCGATTTTGACTCTATAAAAACTAGAAGGCATAAGTATATTAGCTTTATCATGACAGAAAAAATTTAAGACTATCAGACTAGTATTAACAGATATTTATGCATTCATATCAAAAATATTTTCGGGTTACTTGTAATAACTTGAAATGGCTATATCAAGGTTACCATTCTATCGTTTTGTAATGCCTTTGCACGAATTTAAATCTTTTTCAATAAAGTTTAAATAGAATAAAAGAGATTGCTCGATTTTAAATTTTTAAAAAAATTTATTTTTTCAAAAATGATAAACTTGTAATTTTTCTTAGTCTGGAGACCTTTTACTTTCAACGGCTGTATCTCTGCAACTATTGCTCCGATTTTGTCACAATAACAAAAAAATAAAAGATTGAGACTTTATCTTTCCTCTGGAACCAAATGTGAGACAATCGGGCTGGTACTTACAGAGATATATGCATTTATGCAAAGTTTTTTTTTTCATTTTTATGAGAAACCCATTATTTAAGGTTTTTTGGAGACAAACATTTTTAAATTGCTATAACTCGGTAAATAATGATGCGATTTTGACTCTATGAAAACTAGAATGCATAAGTATATTAGCTTTATCATGACAGAAAAAATTTAAGACTATCAGACTAGTATTAACAGATATTAACAGACTAGTATTAACAGATAAATCCCCAAATCCCTCCCCACTAAAATCTGTCCCTAAGTAGATGTTGAAATCCCCATTTTGGGGACAAATACCCTTATCTGGCAAGCCTGTATCTGATGGTCTACTTTTAGTGTAATTAAACAAATCAAAAACTTGAAAGATCCTTTTTAATGATTGGTAAAACTTGTATTGTTTATGGTGTCTTCTTGGTGTTCTCACAATAAGTGCGATTCTTAAATTAGTATTTATTAAATGAATATAATAATTTATAATATAGTAATATTATTTATAATTATGATAATAATTGCTCCAGGTGTTTAATGTCCTGCAGGTGGTTGGTGCATAATTTTGTTTTTATTTTTGTTTATATTGATATCTTATTAAAGGAATCACTGTCTGATCTGTATCACTTTATTTAGTAGGTATGTAGCTCTATCGATCTTACATCCAATCAATATAACAGCAAACTCATTTTCGTATTCAGGCAGCATTTGCAAATATGTTTTGTTACGATATTTTGGCCAACAAACAACTTTAAACTCATCGCACTTTAAACTAATGTCGCATATATGCTAACTACAATTGTGCCGTCTTTATTGTTAACGTAGTTGATAGATACTTGACCAGAGCAAACAGTGTCGCCATTAAGGAAAGAATACACAACTTCGAACTATGTAAAGCCATGCCAGAATCGCCTTCACCATTGCGGCAGTTATCCGGATGTCGAGAAAAGTCTTCACAGTAAATCTACAAAAAAAAGAAGAAAATATCAATAAAAACACCAGAAGTTTTATATTCAATTCACAGTATATGAGTCGTACTGAATTCGGCATTTTTTCGAATTTGGAAATTGTTGCCCCCTAAATGATGGGGAATTAAGGACCCTTTTACGGGAATAAAAACCCAAAAAATCGGACAAAACACCAGTTGACTACCAACAGCTAAAGATTGCAATCTTACAAGGGAAGTATATCAACCCTTATGAACCGATTTGCCTGAAACTTAAAATATATATTAAAGAGACGATTTTAGGGTTGGGGTGTCTCGGCTTATCGGCCATATCGGTGTTTAAAAATTTCGATGACCCCTTATGAAACCATGTGGGCCTTCGGGAAAATTTTGATAACTTTCAAACTAACAGGAATATCGTCTAGGGCAAAAACACGTGTTGACTTAAATTTAATAAAGATTATTTCTTATTCATATGGATATCGTAGGTTTATTTCTTCACATAAATACCGGCCAAAATTTACACATTTTCCTGAAAAAAATATTTAAAGAAGCCGAATTTTTACAAGGTTATGGCACCATTAAAAAAACCTTTCTTCTTATATAAAAACATCATATAGTTTCATAAAAAGAAATGGCTGAAAAATGCAAAAAACAATTTTTCGCCATTTTTTGACCCATGTTTTGAACCCCTAAATCCCCGATATGGCCGATAAGCCGAGATACCCCAACCTTAAAATTGTCTCTTTTATATATATTTTAAGTTTCAGGCAAATCGGTTAATAAGGGTTGAGATACTTCCCTTGTTAGTGCATTTTGATTTTTTTTTTTTGTTTTTCAAAAAATTAGCAACAAAAGTTGCGCAATATAAAGTTTATTCTGGGAAAAATATTAATAAAATTTACATGGAGTAATTTTGGTGCAGCGTTGCATCTTAAAGATGGAAAGTGTGTACTTAATTTTTTTTCTTTTTTCTTTTAAAATCAAAATTATAACTTTGTTGTTGTACAACGGATTTTTTAAAAGGCAGGAGTTTCACCTTCTTAAAAAAAATAAAAAGATTGAGAATCGGTTTAAAATTGAGTGAGCTAGGTCCTATATTTGAAAAAAAAACACAGTTTTTCAAAAAATATTCACTATCTTAGCAACAAAAATGAATTGAGACGGGGACTCCTACATTTTTAATATTTAATTTTTAGGATGCATTTAATAGAAGACATGTCAAATGTTCAGATTTCAAAAAAAAAAATCATGTAACGTACTCTCCAAAAATAAATGGTACATCTTTACACAAAACTTAACCTTCCTCATTAATTTTTGATCGATTTTAATATTTTTTGATGTTTTTTATGTTAATGTACCATATTTTTACAAAAATATTAAAATAAAATATTTTAATTACTCACGATCAATTCACGAGTACAAAGAAAGTGAACATTTTTTGGTTCTTTCAACTTAAAGGGACGTATCTCAGCCAATTTTAAACCGATTCTCAATATTTTTGTTTTGTTTAAGAGGTAAGACTCATATCTTTCAAACAAAATGGAAAATAAAACAACAAAGTTCTATATTTTTGAAGTTTTTGGCCGTGGTTCCTAAAAATTAATTCACATAAAAAATGTGAAAATGAATATTTCCGAAACTTTTTTGGTGTTCTAGATTTCACTTCCGGATAATTTTATTTTTTTAAAAGTTAAACAAATGCACTCTTTTCGTAAAAATTTAAACTTCAAATGAATACGTAAAAAAGAGAACACAGAATTCGATTTTGTGTGATTCGGAAAAATTCATGTGAATTGAAAGTTGAGAAAGACAGAACAGATACATACCTTAATTTAAGAATTTCGGGTTTTCAACACATTTGCTAATAAAACAAGTACTAATCGAAGTGATCGAGAAAAACTATGAGTATTTCCGTATTCTATGAACTCCAATCAACCCGAATTTTTATATAAGAATCTCCGCATATTCTTTTTTGTTTACTTTTAAAGCACTATGTAAAAGTTTCATTAAGAAGTAAAAGTAATACAATTATTTAAACTTTAAAACATTATTTGTTTTAAATTTCTAACCATATTTATATGTGAAGTATTTTAACAAAAACAAAAAACTTGTTAGGGGGTACGCGGCTGAAAAAATGTAAGATTAGGGGTACGTGAACCAAAAAGGTTGGTAACCGCTGCATTAGAGTGTCCCTTATTTTGAAAATATTGGATATGTTGAGACGGTACCCGCTAATTTCCTTTTGACTTAAAAATAACTGAGGAAAAATTTTACGCCCCTACGACCACGCCTTCCCTACGCGACGGGGCCTAAAAAATTATTTTTCCATACAAACCAAAAATTTTTTTTGATTTTTAATTTTTTTGGCATTAATTGTTATATTAATTGGTTAGCTTATTCACGACAAAAATTTGATTTTGGTGGGATAAGGCTTTCAGCTCTAAAAAATTTTTCAAAAAAAAAAAATTAGAGCCTACGGTAAACAATTTTTAAAAACTATTTTTTTTTTAGTTTTGACAAGCAACGGTTTTAGTTGCTATGTTGCTTAGACTGCCCAGAAAAAAACAAAGTTGTTATTTTCTTGGGGGATACCTGCGAATTTTGTTCCTTTTTGTGCAAAAAAATTTCGGTTTTTTTTTGGGATTTTTAAAATAATATCTAGAGGTCGCGATCTCGCGTTTTATAACGATTTATTTTTTTGAGTTTTTTATTATTTTAAATTGTTAAATATGATTAATATGATAAAATATTAATAATTTCAGACAAAAAAAAAATAAATTAAAAATTAAATATCGCTCATTCCATGAGATGTATCCCAGCATCTAATCAAATGTTCTTTAATTTATTTGAAATTTCGCACACAGGTACACTATGGAGCAATTAAAATAAATTCGTTTTTAGTTTCGCGAAAATCCACGAATTCGCGAACGCGAATATATTCGCGAATTCACGGATTTTCTCGGAACTAACAACTGATTTATTTTAATAGCTTCATAGTGTTCATGTGTGCAAAATTTCAAATAAATTAAGGAACATTTGATTAAATGCTGGGAGACATCTCATGGAATGAGCGATATATAATTTTTAATTTAATTTTTTTTTGTCTGAAATTATTAATATTTTATCATATTAATCATATTTAACAATTTAAAATAATAAAAAACTCAAAAAAAATAAATCGTTATAAAACGCGAGATCGCGACCTCTAGATATTATTTTAAAAATCCCAAAAAAAAACCGAAATTTTTTTGCACAAAAAGGAACAAAATTTGCAGGTATCCCCCAAGAAAATAAAAACTTCGCTTTTTTTTCTGGGCAGTCTAATGTTGCTTTTAATGATATATATTCATAAAAAAATATTATTTGTATCTGTGACATCTGTATCGTGTTTAGAACACGATGGGTAAAAAATGCATTTTTAAGTTTTTCGATACACGATAAAGATGTCACAGATATGAATAATATTTTTTTTGAATATATATCATTAAAAGCAGCATACAAACTAAAACCGTTGCTTGTTAAAATTAAAAAAAAAAAATTGTTAAAAAATTTTTACCGTAGGACCCAAACGTTTCTAATTTTTTTTTTTGAAAAAGATAAGGATGTCACAGGTATGAATAATATTTTTTTTTGAATATATATCATTAAAAGCAACATAACAACTAAAACTGTTGCTTGTCAAAACAAAAAAAAAATATTTTTTAAAAAATTTTTATCGTAGGACCCCAACGTCGCCAAATATTTTTTTTCGAAAATTTTTTTAGATTTAAAAGCCTTATCCCACCAAATCAAATTTTTTGTCGTGCATAACACTGTGTATAATTTTTTAAGTCATTGCAAAATAATCATATACGGACACCACTACGTGATCATTTTCTCAGAATCATATCTTGCAAACCGTTCAGAATTTCGATTTACTCTCTGAGGCAAAGTTGTAGCTCTTGTCATAAAGAACAAAAATTGGGAACATATAAAATCAAAAAAACTTCACCTTCCAGATCAAAATCGCAAAAAACTTAAAAAAATTCGATTTTTTTTTACCTTTTTTCCCGTGTTCAGGTCCATAGGTAAACCGTTCAAAATTCAAGGAAACAATCAACCACAAAAATTTACCTAAGATCTCAATAAACAAATTTCTAGAACATATAAACTTCCTAGAGATGATTCTTAACACTGTTAAGGTAGCGCGCAAAAGTGAAAAATTTGCCGAAAATGTTTTAATTTAATTTTTTTTACCTTTTTTCTCCAGTTCAGGTCCATAGGTAGCAAACCGTTCAAAATTCAAGGAAACAATCAACTACAAAAATTTACCTAAGATCTCAATAAACAAATTTCTGCAACATATAAACTTCCTGGGAATAATTCTTAACACCGTTTAGGTAGCGCTTAGGTAGCCGCAAAAGTGAAAAAAGTGACGCGGTGAAAGTTATATAAAGTGCTACAACATAATTCGTACACAACAGTGGCAACTGACAGTTTCAGTATGCAGTGTGAAAAAATTGATTTATTTTGCTACGTTTGCGGTCATCAAACCAGAAAAAAAACATCTACAAGAGATCAAAAGGAAAAGAATCTTTTAACTTGTGAATTCAAAAGAGCGTATACATTGTTTTTCGATGAAGTGGACTTGACCGGTGAAAATTACACACCTAATACAGTGTGTCGCCAATGTTATAACAATCTCATGGCATGGTTGAGTGGAGGCAGAGGAACTATGAAGTATTGTAAGCCGGTAAACTGGATTAATCGCCCAGGTGATCATGATGCAACCAGTTGCTATGCATGCGTAAATTACACATGTCGTCTAAATCGACATGCTGAGAAGAACAAAATTTATAAAGCAACTGCAACAGCCACACTACCAGTGCTTGCACCTAAAAATTTTGTATCACCAAGGCCGCCAACTCCAGATCGTACTACAGAATTTACAGCAATGAGTAGAGCAAATGATGTTACTTATGAAGATCCATTTGATACCGATTATGAGCCCCAACAGGGAAGAGATGGACCACAACTAATAACACAAATGGAAATGGATTTCATTGTGGCCATATTGGGATTATCGCAGCGACTTGCAACAGGGTTGCAAAATGAGAACATTAAAATTGTACCAACGAGTTCATAAAATTGTACTTTTTTGAACCCAATTGTACCAAATCCGATTTTTTATGCAAAACGTTAAAAATTAATTAAAAATGTTTGAAAAAATATTATAGCACATATTTCGGGAACACTTTCTGAAAATTTCGACTCATTTCTTCAAAAATTGTGGCATAAGCGAACTGCTACTCGAGAAAGATCGTCCGATTTCCAATGCCAACATGTGGGAGTTTAAAAAAAACATGAAATTATTTTTTGCCATTAATCACGAAAACGCGATTTCAATAAATTCAAGTCAATCAAAATAAGGATTGATTTAACGAATGAATTAATTGTAATCTTCTTAGAAAATTACGAAAAGTGTTTTTTTGTTTTCAAATATGTTGCCAACAATCAAAAAAGTATAACATGATTATTTTCAATTAATATATTTAAATAAATTAAAGCAAAAAAAATCTTGTATGTTGAAAAATTGTACTTAAACAGTAAAAGAAAATAACAAAAATCATGATCAAAACAATGATGATTCATTTAAATTTTTTTGATCAATGGATTTAATTAAAAATTTTTAGCTAATAATTTTTCGGGTGTATGATAAGAATACTTTCTCGATATTCCGCTCATTTCTACAAAAGATGTAGCAAAGGTGAACTACTACTCGAAAAAGATCATCTGCTTTCTATAAAAATGCACGAAAATCTGAAATCGGCCTTCTTCTGAACTTTTGAAAAAATACGAATAATGTTTAACCAATTATGATCGTATATGTGATAAGAATACTGCCTCAAAATTTTAACTCATCATTTTTATAAAAATGTGTCATTTTACAACATATTTGCAAATGTTTGAAAATCAGCCACTTTGAAGTTTAATGTTTAATTTTTCAAGAAGATTACTTCTTGAAAATTATAAACTGGGAAATTCCATTAATAAAATGCATTAGCTGATAAAGTTCTTAAATTGTACCAAATGAGTCATTGGTGTACCATTGTACTTTTGAGCTTTGAATTGTACCAAAAAAGGTACAATTGTACCAACTTTTGCAACCCTGACTTGCAATATTTTTGACAGCTTTTTTAAAGCAAAGAAAACTCACACATGCTAATGTTAACTCTACGGCGTACCGCAAACGACAAGCTGAATTTCAGAGGCTCTACACTCTAAATGATGACAATTCGTTCGCTTACTGCAACGATATAAAAGCTTTGGTGGTAAAAATGGGAATGAACTACATCGCTAGTGAGTGGAGATTATTTATTGATGGTTCTGTTTCAAGCTTGAAAGCAGTGTTGTTGCATGTGTCGAACCGAAAACCTTCCATTCTGCTAGCAATGGGTATTAAGCCAATTCAGGTAATGACCCAATGGTGAATTACTGGATAATGAAAGTCCTCACAAACCGTATAATTGAAGCCGAAATAGGAGGGGAATCAATAAAGGCAATGGCGACTAGAGGTACTCCCCAAGGGGGTGTCATCTCACCGACACTGTGGATTCTGGTATTAAATGAGGCATTATTGAAGCTGAAAAAATACGGAGTGAAGGTAGTAGCTTATGCCAACGATTTAGTAATTTTGGCAAGAGGGATATCCTGGACACAATATCCGACATTATGGAGCATGCTCTCTCATCGCTTCATAAGTGGGCCTCGGCCTGTGGACTAGGAATAAATCCTCAGAAAACGGAAACGGTTCTCTTCACAAGGAGGAGAAAAATACCTGAATTTCGATTACCACATATTGGGGGAACGTGTCTGACACTGTCTGATACTGCCAAGTTTCTTGGCATAATCTCTGATAGGAAATTGAACTGGCTCAAAAACCTAAAGGAGAGAGTGAAAAAGGCGTATGCAGCCATGTATACTTGTCAGAGAATTATTGGAAACACATGGGGTCTTAAACCAAGACTCATACAATGGATATTCACGGCAATTGTTAGACCAACACTGGCACATGGTGCAGTAGTATGGTGGCCTATTGTAGGAAAGAGCACGCACGCCACGTACCTGAACAGGGTTAATAGAGTCGCCGCCTTAAGTATCACTGGAGCGCGAAGGACAACATCCACACATGGTCTAAGTAGGATTCCGGACTTGCCATCTTTGGATCTTTACATCCAGGAATACGCACTTAGGACACAGCTGAGACTAAGTCAAAACTGCGCGCTAAAAGTTCGAGACTATGAACACACAAAACTCATACGAGACCATCGATATGATGACTGTGTGACTGATTATATGACTCCACACATCGTGTGGGATGCAGGTATAACAATTGAAATACCATCTAGAGTATTCTGGGAAAATCCACCTGTTGGGGAACAGCACATTGCAGTCTACACGGATGGATCAAAGATGCCACAGGGAACAGGTAGCGGTGTCTACTGTGAGAAACTGAGAATTGAACACAGTTCAAGGATACAGGACAGCTGTAATATTTTTCAGGCGGAACTGCATGCAGTGTCAGAGGCAGCCAGGCTTATTTTAATGAGGCCGATCTACTCTAGTGAGATCATTATTTACATTGATAGTCAGGCGGCTTTAGACGCACTATATAATAGGAATATTCGATCAAAGGTTGTCAGCCGTTGTCGCCAAGAGCTTATGGCTCTCATCGAACAACACTCTTTAAGACTGTGCTGGGTTCCAGGTCATCAGAATATTCCAGGAAACGAGAAAGCTGACGAGTTAGCTCGTATGGGAGCAGTTTTACCATTAAGTTCAATCACGACCGACGTGCATCCGGGCCTGGATGCGATTTATTTCGAAATACGGAGAACATTTGAACGACAGGAAGATTTGAAATGGGAAAGCAGCCAGGGCTGTATCCAGACGAAGGCCTTGTGGACTCGCGGTGGAAAAAGTATCCAGAAAACACTACTTTATATGGAAAAATCAGACCTCAGGAAGTATGTAGGTTTAATTACAGGCCATACTGGCTTGAAAGCTTATTTGAAAAAGTTAAAATTGATAAGAGATGACTTGTGCAGACTATCTCGCACTCGATTTAATTGTTTTGGTTTTTATTTCTTTCAGGAACTGGAGGAACTTAGAGATGTCAACCCATGGAAGATGCTTAAATATATTAGGCTATGTAAACTCGATGAGACATATGTGGAGACATAAATCATCATTTGACAGGAAGGCAGTAGTGAATTATAATTAATATGTAAAGCAGCCAACAACAATAACCAACCCCCCCCCCCCCCCCCCCTTTTCGAGGTATCACTTTGGATCAGGAACTGGTCTTGTGGACATTACGTCAACCTCTTAACCTAACCTAACCTAATGGGTATCAACATGAAAGAAAGCTATGAAACATTGAAAGATATAATGGAAAAAATCAAATATTACGAAAATAAATGGAAGATTTGCTGTGATTTGAAGGTCATCAACATTTTGCAAGGGATCATCGATAAGGGCGGCTTCCTAAAATTCTTTTGTTTTCTTTGTAATTAGGATTCACGCTCACCTCTGAATCAATTCCAATGTAATTCGTGGAGGCCAAGAGGAAGTGTGGATGAACAAATAGAACAACATAGACTGAAGAATGCACCTTTAATTGACAATACTCAAGACATCTTGCTTCCACCGCTCCACATAAAATTGGGAATTGTTAAAAAATTCATCGAAGTGGCCGTTGTAAATTGTCCAAACGCATTCGACTATTTGAAAAGCGTTTTCCCAAAGCGTAGCGATGACAAAATTAAAAAAGGTATTGTAGTAAATTTAAAACGAATTTTTGTTCACCTAATTGTACTATTTACACTATGTTAATGTTTTCTTTTCTGTCTTTATTTTTTGTTTTCATTTTCATTTCATGGCCCTGACATTAGAAAGCTATACAAGAGCAACTTTGATTCATCGCTTGATGAAAATCATTCAATGGCATGGATTTACCTTCAGCGTGTATGCACCAGAGTCTTGGGAGGGGATCGAGACGCGGAACCGGAAGCAAGAGAATGGGTGAAAGAAATACTGCATTATTTTGAGATAATCGGCGCATCGATGACATTAAAGCTGCATTTTCTTCATTTTCATTTTAACGATTTTATCAAACAACTCCCTACCGAATCCGATGATCAAGGAGAACGGTTTCACCAAACCACAATGCCCTTGGAAAAACGGTACAAAGGTACGGACGCATTGCTTGCAGAGATAATATTAATTTTATTGATGCATTGTTTTGCATTCCTTTTTTGGTTTATTTTCTAATTCATTTCAGGTATGTTGGTGGAGTCACAAGATCATCCTGGATGATGTTAATGAAGTATTTGAAGAAGAAAGAGCTGATGATGGAGGGCAGTCTGGAAGCAACGTGCCTGTGGACGCCATAAGTTCTGAATCAGAGTCAGATTCGGACGATTTGGATCCACAACTTAAGAGAGCGCGATTTGCAAGTCCAGGGCCATCAACATTATAAACATAATACGAATACTTTTTTTTAATATTTTTGCAATAGATAGCATAGTATCTCAATGTTGAAGTAAATAAAAAAACAAATGAAATTGAAAAACAATGTTAAGAATAATTCCCAGGAAGTTTATATGTTCTAGAAATTTGTTTATTGAGATCTTAGGTAAATTTTTGTAGCTGATTGTTTGAATTTTGACCGGTTTGCTACCTATGGACCTGAACACGGGAAAAAAAGGTAAAAAAATCGATTTTTTTAAGTTTTTTGTGATTTTTATCTGGAAGGTGAAGTTTTTTGATTTTATATGTTCGCAATTTTTGTTCTTTATGACAAGAGCTACAACTTTGCCTCAGAGAGTAAATCGAAATTCTGAACGGTTTGCAAGATATAAGCCTGAGAAACTGATCACTTTTTTGCAAAAATGATACCGAGGCCCCAAATCTTTGGCGGCCCATGAAAAAAAAAGTGCATGACTTTGGGAAAAATTGGGAGACACGGGTCTTTCTTTTTTTAGTCTTTTATCACGTAGTGGTGTCCGTATATGGTTATTTTTTTCGTGTTGCACTGTGTAAGCTAACCAAGTAATATAATAATTAATAACAAAAAAATTAAAAATCAAAAAAAAAAATTTTGGTTTGTATGGAAAAATGATTTTTAAGGCCCCGTCGCGACGGGGACTTAGAAAATTTTGAAATTTTTTTTCGGGATATAATTATAAATAAAATCATATATCTTTTTATCTGCCATATCCAAAAATTCCCTACCTGATATGATCTAATTTCATATAGATCGGTATATAAATAGATATATGTATGTTATCATCAGAGCTCCCTATTACTCGAGTAGTCGAGTACTCGAGCTACTCGAGCAGCTCGAGTAGCTCGTCAATTACTCGAGCAGCTCGAGTAGCTCGAGTAGTAAAACACACATTTTTAATATTTAAACTCCTGTAAAACAAAAACTATTATAGCTATTTTCAAAATTTTTACATTTTTGGAATGCTATGGTTCCAAAGAATATTCACAATAAATATCAAATTAATAGGATTACCGTAGTGGCTTTGCGAAGCTACTACTCGAAAAAGATCGGCGAGTTTCCATACAAATGTATCAAAATCTGCCCTCCTTTAAACTTTAATGTCAAATTATGAGAATATTTTCAAAAAAAGATGGCATTATTTTTTACCAATTATGATCGCATATACGATAAGAATACTTCCTCGAAATTTCAACTCATTTCTACAAAAATGTGGCATTGGCGATCTACTACTCGAAAAAGATCTGACGCTTTCCATACAAATTTATGAAAATCAGTAGAAATTAATTCTTTGAGTAGTAAAACACACAGTTTTTATCTTTGAACTCCTGTAAAACAAAAACTATTACACCGATTTTTAAATTTTTTATATTTTTGAAATGGTATGGTTCCAAAGAATAAACATAATAAATATCAAGTTGATAGGATAATCGTAGTGACTTTGGCACACTACTACTCGAAAAAGATCGGCGAGTTTCTATATAAATGTATGAAAATATGCCCTCTTTTGAACTTTAATGTCAATTTGTAAAAATGTTTTCACGAAAACATAAAGTTATTTTTTGCCAAATATGATCGCATATATGATAAGAATACTTTCTCAATATTTCAATTCATTTCTACAAGAAATGTGGCATTGGCGAACTACTACTCGAAAAAGATCGGCCGCTTTCCATACTAATGTAAGAAAATCTGCCCTTATTCAAACTTAAATGTTAAATTATGAAAATATTTTCAAAAAAACCATCCATTATTTTTTAGCAATTATGATCTCATATACAATAAGAATACTTCCTCGAAATTTCAACTCATTTCTACCAAAAATTTGGCATTGGCGAACTACTACTCGAAACAGATATGCCGGTTTTTATACAAATGTTTGAAAACCAGCACTTGTTTGAAGTTTAATTTCAATTTATGAAAATCTTTTTAGACCACTAAATTTATTTTTTACAAATTAAAATTGCAATGATAACATCACTTCTTAAATCATTATTTTAATTTTGGCATAATTTACCTGTTGTGAGTTTTTTTAACCCAAATTGTTTTATTACCTAAAATTTCCCATTTATAATGCCCATTTTAAGTGCCGTACATTTTTTCTTTTTCATTTTACCTTTTAGTGCAATATTTATATGCTGTGTTTTAAAAAAGGCACAGCAAAAGATTTTACAACCTAATAAAAGAACACGTGGTCTTAGCAAATTTTACTGCCATGGATTTTCCAAATATTTGTTTATGACTCCTTTCATAAAAAACAATTATCTTTAACATGTTTACGTAATTTATTTCTATTTTTTTTTGTTCAAATTTTATTGAAGTTATCTAGTCTATGAATGGAAAGCGGCCGATCTTTTTCGAGTAGTAGGTCGAAAATGCCACATTTTTTGTAGAAATGAATTTAAATTTTGAGAAAATATTCTTATCATATATGCGATCATATTTGGCAAAAAAATAACTTTATGTTTTCGTGAAAACATTTTTACAAATTGACATTAAAGTTCAAAAGAGGGCATGTTTTCATACATTTGTATAGAAACTCGCCGATCTTTTTCGAGTAGTAGTGTGCCAAAGTCACTACGATAATCCTATTAACTTGATATTTATTATGTTTATTCTTTCGAACCATACCATTTCAAAAATATAAAAAATTTAAAAATCGGTATAATAGTTTTTGTTTTACAGGAGTTCAAAGATAAAAACTGTGTGTTTTACTACTCAAAGAATTAATTTCTACTGATTTTCATAAATTTGTATGGAAAGCGTCCGATCTTTTTCGAGTAGTAGATCGCCAATGCCACATTTTTTGTAGAAATGAGTTGAAATTTCGAGGAAGTATTCTTATCGTATATGCGATCATAATTGGAAAAAATAATGCCATGTTTTTTTGAAAATATTCTCATAATTTGACATTAAAGTTTAATTGAGGGCAGATTTTCATACATTTGTATGGAAACTCGCCGATCTTTTTCGCAAAGCCACTACGATAATCCTATTAATTTGATATTTATTATGAATATTCTTTGGAACCATAGCATTCCAAAAATGTAAAATTTTTGAAAATAGCTATAATAGTTTTTGTTTTACAGGAGTTTAAATATTAAATATGTGTGTTTTACTACTCGAGCTACTCGATTACTCGAGCTACTCGAGTAAAAGCGTAGGCTCTGGTTATCATATTAAAAAATAAGGAAAAATACAATGCTATATATAAACTTACTAGTCGAATAGCCTGTCCCTGCCAGGCGGAACACCAAATCACTTTTACCAATAATTTTAATTTTTTACCATACTTTATAAAAAAATATGTTTGTGCTTAAAAAATTTAATATTGCTTGATTGAGTTACATCAATATATTTCTCAAATTGGAAAAATTTAATGAGTATAAAGATTTTATTGATAAAATTTTAAAACTAAATTTAGCAACCCCCTTTCGTCTCTCCGTCCTTGAACCGGATATCAAAAATCCATCGTGTGGATCTGTCCCATGGTCACTCCTATATACATACATGGAAACTTTTATCTTTTTAGGGCGGATTACTCAATGTCCAGTTAGCTGCTGACTGCCGATTTTACGAAGCCTTATGTCAAAATTTGTACGGAAAAGTTAAATTTAACGGAGAGTGATTTTATAACGGAGCATTGAGTAATCCAGCCTTATTCATGAAGGGTTGTAAAATTAGCTAAAATGTTAAAAAACACAAATTTTTCACTTACATATTTCCTTATAATTCTCCGTACACAGTTTAAATATTAAATCTGACTTCATAAGGATATGATCCATTGTCAATACCTTATGCTTTACAATTTTCATCTACCTTATACGGTATTTACACCAACGAAAACAACTTGTTTTTGAATATTCTTTTGGTTTTTGGCAAAAACTATGTAGTTTTTCCATACAATTTAAAAACTGCGTTGCCAACCAAAACTAAACAAAAACTAGAGTTTTGGCTGTGTTCACTACTAGCTAATCATTCTGTGTGAATATTTTTTTCAGTTTTGTTTTGCTTAACTCGAATGTCAAAAATAAAATATTAGTTTTTTGTGAAATTATTATTCCAATCTGTTAAAAAAGTTAATAAATATGTAATTTATTTTTTTTATTAACGTGTGGCTATTGTTATTTTGTGTTTTTTAGTGAATTTATAAAATAATTAATTTGATTTGACAAACAAAAACTCTATTTATTCGGTGTAAACGGTTTGGTTTTCAAAAATCAGTTTTGGCCAAAAACAAGTTAGTTTTTGTTTGGTCTAAACATAGTATTAGTCATTAGGGGTTTCAGAAATAGTTTAAGGCTGTTATTCATAATACTTACAGTAGACTTATTGCAGGTTTTGTTGACAAATATGCCTGCAATTTCTGTCAAATAAACCTACTTTAGTTATATTTCAGTTTTTATGAATAACCACCTAAATGTTTAAAAACTAAAATTTGCCGTCTTCCGCCACTCCCCTGTCTTGAAGGCCAAAAATCCGGCTACGTTACAGGTTATGTATATAAACTGAACAAAATTCACAATGGATTTTTTTGTATCTCCGCCCTTTAACTGGATATCCAGGCCAGTGTTGATCTTTGCCATAGTCCGTCCATATGCATCCCAATTTTCATCTTTCAAGGTCACAGGGTGTCTTCAAAATAAGGTAAGATGTAAAAACATAATTTTTCCACACCCATTTCTTCTCCTAATTCTTCGTCCATATTTTAAATTTTTTAAATCTGACTACGTTAGTACTATACTCGTATCCACGCCCCTTTTGCCTCTTAATTCTCAATTTTCGGCTGCGTAGGTCATTAGGGCTTTAAAGTTACCCAGGCAGAAAAATACGAACGGGAGAGCGCTGGCAAAGTACCTTTTATGGTCGCTTGTGTGCTGGGAAAGCATCACAGTTTAGTACTCTCCCAGCGTCCAAAATTATAACCACGGTAAACGGTATGCCGTTGCTGTTTTAAAGCGCTTTGAAAGCACTTTAAAACAAAAAATATGGTACTGTTATAACACGTTTAGAACAAAAAAATGGGACGTATCTAAATTGTATACATAAGTCCATAAGACACAACTTTTTTTGGTGTTTATTTGAATAAAGAAATTTATCAAATTAGGATAACAAATTTATTGACTCATTTATTAGGATAAAAATATTTGAACAAACTTTGAACAATTTTCCAAGTCCCGGAAAAATTTGTTTGCAGTTTTCTTAGCGTTTTGGAATAAAAAATTTATTAAAAATGCTTTTAGGAAAAAATTTGGAAAAGTCCAAAAAAAAAGTGGTGTATTGAACCGAAACGGGTATGTATCCGGAGTTTAAGGGTGATGTATCCGTAGTTTAAGACACTTCCTCACGAAAGAAACAGGTGTTTTTTATATAAAAGGTGTCAAGTTTGTAATATGTAGGTCATTGTGTATAAGTGACTTATCCTGCAGGGAAATAAAAAATATTCCAATTGTTATGAAAATTAATAAATTTTAATAAATAAATTTATACTTTGAACGGATTTAAAAAAAAAACCATTGGTAAAGCGCTTGGAAAGCACTTTTTCGAATTCATACTACCTTCTACACAAAAAATAAAGTGCTTTGCCGAGACTTTTTCTTTGGAACGGTTGGCAGTTTCTGCCTGGGTAGTTAAATTAAAAAAAAAAAAATAAAGCAAAATATTGCCTTGCCCCTTTTTCCTCTCAACACCCGTCTACATTGCAAAAATGTTAAATCGGACTACTTTAGAATATGCTTCATAGTTAGGACTACATGTTAGTGATTTTCAGCTTCCTAATTCATTGGGGCGGAACTTAAAAATACTTTAAAATGTTAAAAAAAAAAAATTATTTTGCCAAGTCCCCTTTTTCTCGTAATTCGCCGCCCACAGACAAAAAATCTGGCTTCGTAAGCTTTTAAGTCAATTAATGAAATTCAAAAGGCGTTGGATACACAAAAAAATAAGAGAAACCAAAAAAAAAAAAAATTAATGGAGAAAATAAATGGAAATAATTTTACACCGCCCCTTTGCCTTTCTTAATCGCCACCCATACACTGGATATCAAAAATCCTGGTTCGTGTTGATCTTCCGCATGAAACCTACATGCCAATTTTCATCTTCCTAAGTCATTCGGGGTCTTCAAATTAGTTAAAATATTAAAAAACCCAATTTTTCCACGCTCTTTTATTTTTTAATTCTCCGTCCACAGTCAAGAAATTTTAAATCCGATTACTTCAGGATATACCACATCGTTAGGACTATACGCTGTCCATTTTCCGCTTCCTTTGGGGGCTTCAAAATAAGTTAAAATGTTAAAAAACACAATTTTGTCACTCCCTATTTTCCTTTCAATTCTAAGCCCACAGTCCAAAAATTTAAAATCGACTACTTCAGGATATGCTTCATCGATAGGACTATATGCTAGGAAATTTTCAGCTTCCCAAGTCATTAGAAGACTTTAAAATAAGCAAAAATGTAAATTTTCATCTTCATAGGTCATAGGGGGTCTTCAAATTAGTTAAAATATTAAAAAACACAATATTGCGACGCCCCATTTTTTTCTTAACTCTCCTTCCACAGACTGAAAAATATAAATCCGATTACTTCAGGGTATGCTTCATTGTTAGAACTAAATGCTATGCAATTTTTAGCTTCCTAGGTCATTTCGGGGCTTCAAAAGAAGTAAAAATGTTAAAAAAAATCCCAATTTTGCCAAGCCACTTTTCCCCTCAATTCTCCGCCCACATTGCGAAAATTTTAAATTCGACTACTTGACGGTATGCGCTATCGTTAGGTGTTCAAATTAGTTGAACATGATTATTTTTATATTTCAATATTTATTATTTTACAATCTATTTTTTATAATTTGAAAAACCCAAAATATGTTTAAAAGATTATGGTTGTTTGTTTAGGACATTACACATGGCAAGCGCATGTGTAGCAATAAAGATAAAGAGTCCTATTACAATAAATACAACATTTTAGAAAGGAGAAAACCCACATGTGTAGCACTGATAAATAAAAAGTCGCACATTGATAAAAGGGTCCCATGCTGAGATAACCATAATCAGGTAGTCTAGTTTAGTTTTAAGAGTTTTATATTTAGTACTTAAGGTTCTTATATTTTAATAAACATCAGTGTCTTACAAACATTCATCAACGTAGCGCGTTATATTTTCAATCGCGCTGCAATTATAGAAAGCTGTTTAAAAAATAACATTTCTATACATGGTCCTTCGAACCGGATCAGTGCCAAATGGAAATTGAAGTCCATCACTGCCTGTCCGAGTAAAATCCTGGAAATCCGAAGATTTCTGGAAGGAAATAGGATCCAACACTGTTTGGATCAGTGTTAAAAAATTTAGTACAGGTCAGCAAAATATACTGACTACTAAATTTTTAATAAAATAAGCGTTGTCACGGCTATAACAGTGACAAAGGCGATAACCCGGCTATAACAGGGATTAAAAAAAAACAGAAGCAAATTCATAATGGGAGAAATTCAAATCCCAATATTTGATGGCCATGAATATCAATGGCAATCATTCCTCGATATGTTTATGGAGCATGTCGATGGAATCAAAAATATTCCAACATGGGAAAAGTTTTGCAGATTGAAGTGCGCTGTCCGAGGTACTCCGGCTTTACTTATACGTCACTTAATGATAAGAGACGATAATTATGCAGCATAATTGGAAATACTTCAAAAAAGGTATGGGCAACATCAACAAATACCACACACTTTTAAAAAAGAAAAGAAGGAAGTTGATCAAGAGAAGCCGTTGAAACAAGCCAGTATGCCATCAACAACTCACCAATTACAACCATCGATTGTCGATGAAATAAAAATCAAGGACATTAGCAATGTCCAAGGAGAAGCCAAGGAACTACATGAAGAGTTCATGGAAGAGGTAGAATGGATGCGCAAAAGATTATCAGAACTACCTACAATAGTATCTGACGCATCAAAAAACATGCTGGACTTACAGACCCAGCAAATAAAAAAACGTTTTGCAGCATTGGAAGGCGCTTATAAAAAACTTTGCGGGATAAAGAGCTCTAAAGAGGTACGAATGCTAATGAAAGAAATAGACGATGAGTATTTCATGGCTCTCGCATTACTTGTAAGAAAAAGGTATACACCCTCGGTGCAAATCTCCCCGGAAGCTCCTCACTTTGGAGGACTTAAAAAAAGTGAACAATTGTCACAAAATCTATTGGATGAGCTACAGGCCCCGTTTCAACAATCTTTGCCGAAGAAATTATTTGTTCAGGATGATAAGCAATGTAAAAGTCAACTGCAACAAAATCAAAATCAAACACATCAAAATTTGCAGAATCAGTCTTATGGTAAAAATTATGAAAAACCACCCCAAGAAGAAAAATGTGAAGATCTTCAAGTTAGTGGATCTCTAACAACAAACAATTTTACCCATAGCGCAGAGGCACATTTCACAATCCCTTCGGCTAATTTTGATAGAGCATTACTTCAAGGTGAATCACAACAAATACTTAAAATAATAAATGAAGAGAAGCAGCCTTTTCTATCAACTATCCCAAATTTTGCTATTGATGATGCGAATAAAATTTATTTTCAAATTGAAAGAACCCCATCAGAAGCTACCGCCTTGAATTTTATACATGACCAAAGCTCAGTATCATCCAAATTTGATTACAATGGTATGCCTAATAAAAATGCCGTTCGAGCGGGGAATGCAATTCAAATGCATGTACAAGTGCAGAAGTACGATCGTACAGGCATTCGCAGCTTGAAGTTGATAATACAATTAAAAATGAGGTGAATCAACGAGTTGCAACATTAAAATGGATCGAGAAGATTATGTTCTCTCCAATACCAATAGAAGGAAGATAACTGAAGATATCCAGATAAGATCGGCAGCCTGGAATCAAATAGTTTTCTTGCTTATTATCGTGTGCTACAAGGTTAGGAAGAAAAAGAAACAAGCATCCTTCCCTCCGGAATTGTCCCGGGCAGAATGTTCAAATTAGTTGAACATGATTATTTTTATATTTCAATATTTATTATTTTACAATCTATTTTTAATAATTTGAAAAACCCAAAATATGTTTAAAAGATTATGGTTGTTTGTTTAGGACATTACACATGGCAAGCGCATGTGTAGTAATAAAGATAAAGAGTCCTATTACAATAAATACAGCATTTTAGAAAGGAGAAAACCCACATGTGTAGCACTGATAAATAAAAAGTCGCACATTGATAAAAGCCTTTTATTAAAAGGGTCCCATGCTGAGATAACCATAATCAGGTAGTCTAGTTTAGTTTTAAGAGTTTTATATTTAGTACTTAAGGTTCTTATATTTTAATAAACATCAGTGTCTTACAAACATTCATCAACGTAGCGCGTTATATTTTCAATCGCGCTGCAATTATAGAAAGCTGTTTAAAAAACAAGCAGAAAAATTAAGTTCGACTTGGTCGAATCTATGAATACCCTCCACAATGTCATCTGATAGTAATTTTGTAAAAAAATTTCAAAAAATTGCATCTAAAATTTTTTATTAGAAATATATTATTTTGAGTAAAACTTTTTTTTAATCAATCAAATTTTTTTGAGTGTAAAATTTTTTTGACTGTCAGCTTTTTTTTTGAGTGTGACATTTCATTAAAAAAAAAAATATGTATACATTTTTTTTTGAGTGTAACATTTTTTTTTAGTGTAAATATTTTTTTTAGTGTACAATTTCTTTGAGTAACAAAATTACTTCGTAAAATATTTTTGTTTTGTTTTATACCTATATGCAATACAAAAAAACCTATTTCACATATTTCCCTCTTTATTTTACCATCCTCTTCTTTAAAAACCAAAAATAAACTAACATTGTATCATATAAATACCACTTCATTTGATTTTTTTTCCAAAAATTCTTACTATACACCGTTACATACAGTTACAAAAACAAAAACAAATGTTTACTTGTCTAACAACTAAACTGCACCCCACGACAAGAAAAAAAACAACAACAAGTTTTAAAAAACTGGTATTTCACCATGCTTTTAAAACTTGTTTAACTAGTTTTCAACAGTTAAGGTGAAAGAAATCTGAAATTCAGTGCGTTGCTTATAACTTTTGAACCACTGAACCGATTTTGCTGAAATTCAAAACCAAACAAACTTGCGGAACGACAAATATATACGCTAAGCTTCAGCCCCCTCAGAATTGTCTTTCGAAAGTTAGAGTGGTTTTAATCTTGTAAATTCGCAAAATACCCTTGCCGAAATTTACTCTTTTGCTCATAACTTTTGAACCACTGGACCGATTTCGCTGGATTGCAATACCAACCTGACCCGGTAAATGGAGAACATATATGTCAAACATCAGGAGGCTCCGTAAAGTCTTTCAAAAGTTAGCGTGTTTTCAACGGACAGACAGACAGACAGACAGACGGACGGACGGACGGACATCGCTAGATCGACTTAAAATCGATCAAGGATCATGGATATATATACTTTATGGGGTCCTAGACCAATATTTCGATGTGTTACAAACGGAATGACAAACTTATATATACCCTCTATCACTAGAGTGGAGGGTATAATAACATTTCTATACATTAGGACTATATTCTAGGAAATTTTTAGCTTCTAAGTCATTAGGGGGCTTTAAATTAAGCAAAAATGTCAAAAAATTTAATTTTGCCACGCCCACTTTTCCGCTTAATAGACTTTTTGTTTTCTTGTGGTAAGGGTCATTGATTTTAACACATCGTAGTTTTCTTTTGTTTCAATGCAGTATGCTATTGGTATTGATGGTTTGGAGTTATTTTAATGGAGCAGTACTGCTTTTAAACTGTAACAACCAAATTTACCGAGACGTTTTTGACCAATAAAACCAAAATAATTTTTAAATTATTGTTTTCTGTAAAGACAGTCGAGCTCAGGCTCTAATTATAATTATGTATTATAATTTTTTGATTTGTTATATATGGTTTTGAATTGAGAAAAGTGTGAAAGAAAAATTTTAATTTTTCTAAAATTTTTAGACATCCTGGTTTGTTTCTTACTAGTTTCATATTATCCAGTTATAATAATCTTCAGAAAAACTTTAAATGTCAAATTTATTTAGTTAATAGTCTATAAAACTCTATATGTGAAAATTATTTACAGATCGCAGCCGACAAGAATTGAACTCATCATCATCTGTAATACTTTGCTATTAACTGCTTGTAACGTACAATCACTCTAGACCAGCGGTTACCAACCTTTTTGGCTCGCGTACCCCTAATTTTAAATTTTGTCAGCCGCGTACCCCCTAACGAGTTTTTTGTTTTCGTTAAAAAAACTTCTCATATAAATATTAGAGTTAATTTTGAAGTTTTTTTATCTGCTGGTATTATAATTTTTTTGAAGGCTTTAGGGGAGATCAAAACAATGGTGGTATTTTTTGGGAAATATTTCGCTCATGAAAACGCGGATTTTGAGCTGATTATTCTGCAGAGCAAAAACAGCTGAAAATATTGCAAATCTGATTTCACTAGTCGATTCTACATCAAAATTTAAAACAACGGACGTTTTTGGAACTTTTAAAAAAAATTCCAAAAACACATCACAGAGGGCGGAAATATAATGTTTTTGATTTTTTTTAAAGGTTTTTTTTTAATATAAGGGCAGATCAACAATTCCGTGACTTTTCGACTGAAACACCTCCGAATATATGTACAATGAAAGGACATTCTGAGCTTAACAAAATGGTACCAATTTTTCCACTCTATCAGAAACCGTTTCAAAAATGCCCAAAAACACATTTTTTGAGAACTTTGACATATATTTTCTCTAAAACCTGACATCTTAGAAAATTTTTGGAACCATATTTGGATTCAGCATCGAAAGGTTAATCGAAAACAAGTGGTCAGATCTCGAAATATCGCAAAAAAAATGCTCTCTAAATTGCACAAAAATACGTTTTTTTTTGTAAACTTTGACCTCAACTTTCTTAAAAACCTGACGTTATGGAAAACTTTGGAAGCCAGATGCCCAAATTACTAAAATTTTGCGTACCCCCGCGG
Organism: Pegoplata infirma; assembly: GCA_963921195.1. Taxonomy (NCBI): domain Eukaryota; kingdom Metazoa; phylum Arthropoda; class Insecta; order Diptera; family Anthomyiidae; genus Pegoplata; species Pegoplata infirma. Next base: position 152,794,182 of record OY992538.1, read on the forward strand.
ACAGTTTCGCGTACCCCCTAGTGGTACGCGTACCATAGGTTGGTAACCGCTGCTCTAGACCAATGATTCCCAACCTTTTTTACGCCATGCCCCACTTTTAAGTTAAAAAAACTACAATGTCCCCCCACACTCAAGAAAAATTTGCAAAGTTTTCAAATTTGTTCTAAAATTCTAAATTTACTTGTGGTTAAACAAACTTTTTTGTTAAAATCATCGTTTAAATAAAGTTTTTAGAAAAAGTTTTCAACAATCAACTAAATAATTTAACTAAAATAATATTTCTTTTAGTTTATTTAACCAAAAAAATCTTAAAAATTTGTTCGTTGCCCCCCCTGAAGCATTCAAATTGCCCCCCAGTGGGGCGAGAATCAAAGGTTGGGAACCATTGCTCAAGACCGATACGCCAAGTAGGCTGTTAAGCAAGTATCAACTAAATCTGATTTTTTCAATTCGAGTGTAGTTGTTGCTGTTGTTTTTTCTCACAGAAGACTTGTTATTGTAATGTGTAAACAAATTTTTTTTATTTTTAGTAATCATTATTCTTCTTCCTCTCCTTCATCAATTCTGATCTAAGTACTTATTTTTGCAAACATTGCCAGACATGGTCTATATTTTAGACACAAATGTTAGGTGTTGCCATTTTTCCAAAGATACTGATTGCCACTTAGGGCGACTTATAGTCGTTATTTTTAAATTATTGTTTTCTGTAAAGACAGTCGAGCTCAGGCTCTAATTATAATTATGTATTATAATTTTTTGATTTGTTATATCATGAAATCTTTTTTAAATTTCAACTCAGTGAAACTGAAATAAATGTTTAAAAAAACAGGCAGTTTTTGGAATTTAGATAAACTGTAAATGCAGTTGTGTAAACAAGACCTTGAACCATCACTGAGCAATGTTTAAGGATTACCCCACTTTATCCGTAAAAGTTACAGAGGGTTAAAGTTGAAAAATCTATAAAAATGGCTTCAAATAATCCATAGTTTTTACCTTCTTTCGCATTTTTTTTAAGTTCTCCTTATATTTCAACCTTTTCCGGCATAACACAAAGTCAGTACATATAAAAGATTATTTTAATGTTGGCTTGATAGATGCTTCATCGCTTGGTAAGAAGTTATAAGACGGTTAAATTTTGAAACCAAAAATTAAGAGTTTTTAAATTTTCGAGGTTTTTTGATCAGGGATTTCGGCCCCCTCTATAAAATGAAAAAAGTTGAACTAGAGTTGGTAGCTGTTGTAATTCTTAACATTTTGGAATTAATCCCGTTAATGTGCCACGAATAGTTAAGGAGTTTCAGCAGATCAAAGTTCGAAAGAAAAAACGTAATTTTTTTAAAATACCACTTTTTCGCGAGGCACATTCGCGGTTTCATTCGAAATTTAATGGACTCTTGCGTAAACCGATTTTTTTAGGAGTTTACATAAAAAAATCACTGGCGGGTTTATAAAAAATAAATTGCAAAAATTTTATGGCATTTTTGAAAATTGAGCGAAATTTGCAAATCTGTTTCCAATTTTTTTTAGTAGCAATTAATGTATCATGTTTATTTTAATACACCAAAAGACGTGCCTTAACGAGTAGAACTGATTTGCTTTTTGACTTTTTACTTTAAGCCATTCTGAGCGGAAAGCGCGATGATTTTATCTAAACCTGTTTTGATCTGGCACATCCAAGGCTTTACACGAAATCGGATGAAATTTTTTTTAAATGAAAGCCCACTTGATGTGTCATCATAAAATCAGAGGCGGGTTAAAAAATTTTGATGATTATAGATTTTTTGGACCATATTAAACTTTCATGTTATGAAAAAGCATCACCGATTTTTTTAAACACTGGTACAATGATACGATTTTCCGTGATTTTTTTTTCAGTAAAACGCACGCGCATTGCCTAAATATGTTATAAAAAATTGTGAAACTTTTCTTTTACCGCGAATTAATCGCGATTTTAGGTACTTAGATATTTTTTTTTTAAATCGTTTGGTCATTAAAGGGTTAAATTTATATCATATATTTTAGAAGAAATGATATATCCTGGCATGTTTTAATAACGCATGCAACAAATGTGTAAAAAAAAAATATTTAAAATATTTTTAAAACCGCTAAATCTTATAACCGCCATAACTTTTGACCCCCTTGCGCGATTTAATTGACGCGAACGAATTTCTTATTCTTAAATAGCTTCTAATATTTATGCCAACTTTCATCGATGTGCCATCAAAACAAAAATCACATCTTTTTTACCTCAAAATTTTAGTCTTAGCCGGAACTCCTCATATATGGTTTTGAATTGAGAAAAGTGTGAAAGAAAAATTTTAATTTTTCTAAAAATTTTAGACATCCTGGTTTGTTTCTTACTAGTTTCATATTATCCAGTTATAATAATCTTCAGAAAAACTTTTAATGTCAAATTTATTTAGTTAATAGTCAATAAAACTCTATATGTGAAAATTATTTACAGATCGCAGCCGACAAGAATTGAACTCATCATCATCTGTAATACTTTGCTATTAACTGCTTGTAACGTACAATCACTCTAGACCGATACGCCAAGTAGGCTGTTAAGCAAGTATCAACTAAATCTGATTTTTTCAATTCGAGTGTAGTTGTTGCTGTTGTTTTTTCTCACAGAAGACTTGTTATTGTAATGTGTAAACAATTTTTTTTTTATTTTTAGTAATCATTATTCTTCTTCCTCTCCTTCATCAATTCTGATCTAAGTACTTATTTTTGCAAACATTGCCAGACATGGTCTATATTTTAGACACAAATGTTAGGTGTTGCCATTTTTCCAAAGATACTGATTGCCACTTAGGGCGACTTATAGTCGTTATTTTTAAATTATTGTTTTCTGTAAAGACAGTCGAGCTCAGGCTCTAATTATAATTATGTATTATAATTTTTTGATTTGTTATATATGGTTTTGAATTGAGAAAAGTGTGAAAGAAAAATTTTAATTTTTCTAAAATTTTTAGACATCCTGGTTTGTTTCTTACTAGTTTCATATTATCCAGTTATAATAATCTTCAGAAAAACTTTAAATGTCAAATTTATTTAGTTAATAGTAGGGTGTTCAGTCGATTAATTTTTGTTCGATTAATCGAACAATTTTAGACGAATAAGTGTTCGATTAATTTAAAATCGCTAATTTCGATTAAAGGATTAATCGAAGAATTTATGCCGATTAATCGAATAATTATTTATACATGGTTTTTCAAGAAATATTCATATTTTTTTTAAATTTTTAAGTCAAATAAACAAACCAAATGTATGTGACTGTTGGAATTAATAACAAAACAGTCATGTTTACTAGAGTGGTTCTTTTTTTAAATTTTTTTCGGATTTTCGCTGCTCCTGAAGCTTGTATTTTTTAAACGACCTAAAACAAGTACAAAATAAAATTTCGGCCGAAATCATAAAAAAAATTAAATTAGAAATTTTATGAATATACTCAAAACAAAATATTTTTTATTTGATTTTTTCAGATCGAGTTGAAAAAATGCATATTTTTTGTTTAACATATTCACAAATGTAGTCAGGTAATTAATACAAAATTTTTGTGATATCGGCAATCCATATAAATTTGGCAAAAATTTGAATTCTAAACATTTTTCAAATCTGCAAAATTATTTTTTTTTAATTTTCTAAAAAAAAATTGCAGAAAACTTAAATTTTGATACATTTTGTTTGTATTGTTTTGTTGTTAATATAATTAAAATACTTTTAATAAATATTGTTTATTTATTCAAGTACCAATTTATTCTAAAATTGTCGAAATAAATCTTGTAATTTAGAAAATTTCTGAATTTTTAATTATTCGATTAATCGATCAATTTTAAAATTTTATTCAATTAATCGAATAATTCAAAAACGTCAAATGTCGATTAATCGTTTAATCGAACAATAAAAAAACCCGATTAATTGAACACCCTAGTTAATAGTCAATAAAACTCTATATGTGAAAATTATTTACATCAGATTTAGTTGATACTTGCTTAACAGCCTACTTGGCGTATCGGTCTAGAGTGATTGTACGTTACAAGCAGTTAATAGCAAAGTATTACAGATGATGATGAGTTCAATTCTTGTCGGCTGCGATCTGTAAATAATTTTCACATATAGAGTTTTATTGACTATTAACTAAATAAATTTGACATTAAAAGTTTTTCTGAAGATTATTATAACTGGATAATATGAAACTAGTAAGAAACAAACCAGGATGTCTAAAATTTTTAGAAAAATTAAAATTTTTCTTTCACACTTTTCTCAATTCAAAACCATATATAACAAAATAATTTTTGTTATATGCTTTTTGCACTTAAGTAGGACAATTTTATATTTATAAAACTTTTTTTTATATTTCGGCCTAAAAAAAAAATAAAAAATAAATTTTAATACTTTAAAATTTTTAAGCATTTTCTTTATGCTGGAAGAACTTTCTGTCTTAGTGCCCTAGTAAAATTTGAAGCAGGAAATATTTGTAAAACATTTTAACCCTCTAACTGGCTTTTTTGTCTATAAAAAGGCAGTTAGGGGGCCCCTGTAGGCTAGTTGGTAGCGTGCTAGCCTATGAAACAGGGGGTCGTGGGTTCGATTCCCACCAAAACCCTTGGTCGATTTCGCTACAACGAGACGACGGTCATTGTTACCAGTTCTCGGTTAGGTTAAAATTATTTAAAATGAGTTGTAAATAAAAATTGAAAAAATAAATAAAAACTGATCATTGGAACTTTTTTGTATTTATTTTAAAAGAGGACAAAAATTACCCCTTAAAAAGGGAGCTAGAGGGTTAATTTGGTCAAAGAAAAGAATAATCATAAAATTTTATGAAACACATCAGAACATCATTTTAAGCTCAAAAGTATTTTTGTCGATATTTGTTAACACTGCTTTGTTAAAAAAAAGTAACTCACATTGATTGTTAATACTTGACCCTTTTTAAGCATTTTGCGCATGTCGCACAAACTTTGACCATTTGGCAACCCCTAGTTAAATTTTATGAGGAAAATATTTGTAGAACATTTTAACCCTCTAAATGGACGTTTTATTACACTTCTGTGTTTAGTTTTTGAAAAAGGACTAAAATGACCCCTTAAAATGGCAGTAAGAGGGTTAAAATGTTTTAAGAAAAAAACCGCCATAAAATTTCACTGAAGACATCAAATCATATTTTGAAGCTCAGATGTGTTTTTATTATAGTATTTTTGACGTTTTCCAAACGCCTTTGGTAAAAAAATGAAAACTTCAGTGGGCTATAAAAAAGAAATCCGAACTGACTTTGCAAAACCCTTTGGTGATTTTGTCCATTTGATGGTCTACTTTCATATGGCGTTGACGCCATTGAGGCTCATTTTTCTTGTTGCACAGTGTTTTCAGCTTTGTAGCTCATCAGTGGGCTTCAAAAAGCTCTGGATAGACAAAAAAAGAGGAACACACAAATAGGGAAATTATATATGTATATAGTAGAGATGCGCACCAATCACGTGATTATCGTGAATCACGTGAATCACGCGTGAATCACGTGATTCGTGAGCAATTTTGTTTTCTACTCACGTGAGCGTGCGTGACCGTGAGTAACAAAAAATAGTTCGTGCGTGATTGTGCGTGAGTAAAATTGTTACGTGAATTTTTCGTGATTTCACTTTTTCCCAGTTTTTTTTAGTTCGGCTACGTTTTCTTGAAATTTTTATGGTTTTAAAAAAAAAAATTGAAAACTTACTAAGTTTTTTAAAAACATCAAACACATTTTTAAGCAGTTTGAAAATGTTTCAAAGCGAAAATTTGCACAGTGATTCCTTGAGGAAATGTCTTCAGGTTCTGACGTATCATAGAGACATGTCCTTACATTGTCATCAATGAATGTTTGTTTTAAGATTGTTGAATAGTCCTCAACATCTAAAAGGAAATGTCATCACAATTTCAGTTTACTAAATTAAACTTTTAAATCTGGGAAATTCTTCCATTTCCGAGAAAAACATGGCAATTTTATCGATTTACTTAAAATAAAATCAAACTCTTACAATAAATATAAAAGCAGCAAATACACTCAAAAAAAACCATTAACTTAAACTTTGGAAAAATTTTCTTCAAAATAGTTTATAAATTTTCCCACAATTTAGTTAAATTTTACTAAAATTTTGGAAATTTTCCCAACTTTTAGGAAAAAATTTTAGTTCATGGACTGTTAAATAGGCCATAATTTTCCTTAAATGGAATTCCCTAATACATGGAAGAAATTCTTACCGCCAAAGAAATTTTCCCTAAATAATTGAAAAAAGTCTTTATTTTTAAGACATATTTCTAAAAACTAAATTTAGTTCAAAAAATTCAGTTTTAGGACGTAATTTCCTACCAATTAGTTCATCATATTTATCTTCTTTAATTTGAGGAAGTTTTTTCCACAAGTTTAGTAAATTTTTCATAACATGAAATTGTTTAGTTGATTTATTTTTTTTTTTTCATGCTTGCTTGTAGTTCACATTTTGTTTGGTCTTGTATAACAAGTAATAAATTTAATGTTTACATTTTTTTCTACACATGTATGTGTTAGGGAAAAAATAATATTTTAATCACAACAAAGGCCTTGGCTTTGACGTGTTTTCCCATAGTCTGGGAACAAACGTTAAAGACAAAGTCTTTGTTGTAATTTAACTCTAAAAACTAATGAAATTTATTACTTGACCATAAGAAACGAAAGTTTTTTTATATTTTAAATAAAATATGTACATAATGAGAATTCTGTGTGTATTCACATGCTATTCTATAAATAAACCAATAAAAATATGAAATTAACTAATTTTTAGGAAAAATGTCCTCATCAAAAATGTTTTTTTTAACTAAAAAATGGGAAATTTTTTCCCACTTTCTAGTTTAAATTGGTCCTAATTTTTAAGAAAAATATGGACTAAAAAGTAGGAATACATGGCAATGGAGCTAAATCATTATCAATTTTCCTTGGATTTAGTTAATTTTCCCATTTTTTAGTTAGTTTTTTTTCTGAGTGTATACATATACTTTTGGATCTAAAGTTTGGTTTAAGTAGTTAGTTTTTGGACTAACAAACTAATATCATAAAGATAATTTGGAAGTAAAAACTAAAGGAAATACGAAGAATTTTTCCATTTTCGTATGACCTATATCAGACATTCCCCAAAGACGGCTTAAGGGAAATGTCATGGGAATGTCAGCACCCCCTGGCACTTGATCGAGGATATTTTGAAATTTGTTATGAAACTGTCCTCAGCTCAGTATATAGATATGTCTTGGGTATGTCAGGTGTCACTATGACATGACAGCGGGCCGTCACCAAGGATGGCTAAAGGACTTTGCCAACTGGCTAATGCTTAAAAAAAATAGCATATATTTTTTTTTAGATTTTTTAATTCGTGAGTATTTGGTGAGCGTGATTTCATCGTGAGCGTGATTAAAATTTGTTCTACTCACGTGAGCGTGCGTGAGCGTGAGCACAAAAAAAAATTTAGTGCGTGAGCGTGCGTGATTAAATTTTTATTTTCGTGATCGTGCGTGATCGTGATTGAAAAGTCACTCACGATCCCATCTCTAGTATATAGATATGCAGTGATTTAAAAACTAATGGGATATAAACTAAAATAGTAAAATAACACCATTTTATTAGTTTTAGTTAATACAAAATTGTGTCAGCAATCAATTGCTAAAACCATAGATGGGACTAATTAATTAAAGGGACCAATTAATTGATGGTTTAATTACCATTTAATTGATGCCAATGGTAATGAAATTTTTTTTTATTACCATTGGTTGTATCAATAGAATCAATTAAATTACTTATCAATTTAATTACTAATGAAAATTAAAAAAAAAAATAATTACCATTGGTACGGCATCAATTAAAAAAGATAATTACCATTAGTAAAAGTCGCCACAATATTGTCAAAATCGTTTATATTTGAAAATAGCTATTGTTTTTTGTTATTTGGTATTTTAATTTTTCACATTTTATGAACCAAACACATGTTGATTGCCTTTGTATAACACAATATTTGAAATTGTTTATTTGGGTTTTGATTTTTGTCTTTGACATTTTCATATTTTTTTAAAAACATACTTTGATGTTTAAATTTATAACTTTTCAAAACAAACAAAAAATGTGCAAACCAATTGTTTTGAAATCAATTATACTTAATTGGTGTTTTTCAACAATTGGTGCATTTCATTACGATTAGTAATTATTTTTTTAATTAAAAAAATTTAATTACCATTAAATGGTAATGAAATTTTTTTTCTAAATTATTGTTTCTGTAAAGACAGTCGAGCTCAGGCTCTAATTATAATTATGTATTATAATTTTTCGATTTGTTATATATGGTTTTTTGAATTGAGAAAAGTGTGAAAGAAAAATTTAATTTTTCTAAAAATTTAAGACATCCTGGTTTGTTTCTTACTAGTTTCATATTATCCAGTTATAATAATCTTCAGAAAAACTTTTAATGTCAAATTTATTTAGTTAATAGTCAATAGAACTCTATATGTGAAAATTATTTACAGATCGCAGCCGCTGAGGATTGAACCCATCATCATCTGTAATACTTTGCTATTAACTGCTTGTAACGTACAATCACTCTAGACCGATACGCCACGAAGGCTGTTAAGCAAGTATCAACTAAATCTGATTTTTTCAATTCGAGTGGTATTGTTGCTGTAGTTTTTTCTTACAGAAGTGTTGTTATTGCTATTTTATGTAAATCAATTTTTATTTTTAGTAATCATTATTCTTCTTCCTCTCCTTCATCAATTCTGATCTAAGTACTTATTTTTGCAAACGTTGCCAGACATGGTCTATATTTTAGACACAAATGTTAGGAGTTGCCAATTTTCCAAAGATACTGATATTGCCACTTAGGGCGACTTATAGTCGTTATTTTTAAATTATTGTTTCTGTAAAGACAGTCGAGCTCAGGCTCTAATTATAATTATGTATTATAATTTTTCGATTTGTTATATATGGTTTTTTGAATTGAGAAAAGTGTGAAAGAAAAATTTAATTTTTCTAAAAATTTAAGACATCCTGGTTTGTTTCTTACTAGTTTCATATTATCCAGTTATAATAATCTTCAGAAAAACTTTTAATGTCAAATTTATTTAGTTAATAGTCAATAGAACTCTATATGTGAAAATTATTTACAGATCGCAGCCGCTGAGGATTGAACCCATCATCATCTGTAATACTTTGCTATTAACTGCTTGTAACGTACAATCACTCTAGACCGATACGCCACGAAGGCTGTTAAGCAAGTATCAACTAAATCTGATTTTTTCAATTCGAGTGGTATTGTTGCTGTAGTTTTTTCTTACAGAAGTGTTGTTATTGCTATTTTATGTAAATCAATTTTTATTTTTAGTAATCATTATTCTTCTTCCTCTCCTTCATCAATTCTGATCTAAGTACTTATTTTTGCAAACGTTGCCAGACATGGTCTATATTTTAGACACAAATGTTAGGAGTTGCCAATTTTCCAAAGATACTGATATTGCCACTTAGGGCGACTTATAGTCGTTATTTTTAAATTATTGTTTCTGTAAAGACAGTCGAGCTCAGGCTCTAATTATAATTATGTATTATAATTTTTCGATTTGTTATATATGGTTTTTTGAATTGAGAAAAGTGTGAAAGAAAAATTTAATTTTTCTAAAAATTTAAGACATCCTGGTTTGTTTCTTACTAGTTTCATATTATCCAGTTATAATAATCTTCAGAAAAACTTTTAATGTCAAATTTATTTAGTTAATAGTCAATAGAACTCTATATGTGAAAATTATTTACAGATCGCAGCCGCTGAGGATTGAACCCATCATCATCTGTAATACTTTGCTATTAACTGCTTGTAACGTACAATCACTCTAGACCGATACGCCACGAAGGCTGTTAAGCAAGTATCAACTAAATCTGATTTTTTCAATTCGAGTGGTATTGTTGCTGTAGTTTTTTCTTACAGAAGTGTTGTTATTGCTATTTTATGTAAATCAATTTTTATTTTTAGTAATCATTATTCTTCTTCCTCTCCTTCATCAATTCTGATCTAAGTACTTATTTTTGCAAACGTTGCCAGACATGGTCTATATTTTAGACACAAATGTTAGGAGTTGCCAATTTTCCAAAGATACTGATATTGCCACTTAGGGCGACTTATAGTCGTTATTTTTAAATTATTGTTTCTGTAAAGACAGTCGAGCTCAGGCTCTAATTATAATTATGTATTATAATTTTTCGATTTGTTATATATGGTTTTTTGAATTGAGAAAAGTGTGAAAGAAAAATTTAATTTTTCTAAAAATTTAAGACATCCTGGTTTGTTTCTTACTAGTTTCATATTATCCAGTTATAATAATCTTCAGAAAAACTTTTAATGTCAAATTTATTTAGTTAATAGTCAATAGAACTCTATATGTGAAAATTATTTACAGATCGCAGCCGCTGAGGATTGAACCCATCATCATCTGTAATACTTTGCTATTAACTGCTTGTAACGTACAATCACTCTAGACCGATACGCCACGAAGGCTGTTAAGCAAGTATCAACTAAATCTGATTTTTTCAATTCGAGTGGTATTGTTGCTGTAGTTTTTTCCTTACAGAAGTGTTGTTATTGCTATTTTATGTAAATCAATTTTTATTTTTAGTAATCATTATTCTTCTTCCTCTCCTTCATCAATTCTGATCTAAGTACTTATTTTTGCAAACGTTGCCAGACATGGTCTATATTTTAGACACAAATGTTAGGAGTTGCCAATTTTCCAAAGATACTGATATTGCCACTTAGGGCGACTTATAGTCGTTATTTTTAAATTATTGTTTCTGTAAAGACAGTCGAGCTCAGGCTCTAATTATAATTATGTATTATAATTTTTCGATTTGTTATATATGGTTTTTTGAATTGAGAAAAGTGTGAAAGAAAAATTTAATTTTTCTAAAAATTTAAGACATCCTGGTTTGTTTCTTACTAGTTTCATATTATCCAGTTATAATAATCTTCAGAAAAACTTTTAATGTCAAATTTATTTAGTTAATAGTCAATAGAACTCTATATGTGAAAATTATTTACAGATCGCAGCCGCTGAGGATTGAACCCATCATCGCTGAGGATTGAACCCATCATTGATATCAACCAATGGTAATGCAAATTCAATGGTAATGAAAAATTCCCATCTATGGCTAAAACTAATAAAATAACAACTATTGCTAACGAGAGTTTAAGCAAAAGCAATTCAATTGAATTGAAAAACTAAAACACACAAGCAAAAGTTATTCAATTTAATAGTTAGTCTTCAAATTAGTCTTTCAAACACAGAAAGAAATAAAAAAAAAATTTGAGTAAATTTTTAATACTATTGAGTAAAAAATTACTCAATTTTCCACCAGTAAACGATTTAATAGTATTGAGTAAATTTTTAATAAAAATTTATTAAATGTTTGCCAAAAAAATTTGAGTAAATTTTTAATTGACACTATTAAGTGCAGGAACAGAACAAGAAGCACCACCTTTTAAAAACAGAACAAGTTTTATTTTACATCGGCGCCGGCCACCGGTTTAATCTGCCAAACCGTATGGAAAAAGTCGTGCCGGGCTTATTCTGTTTCTACTCTAAAAAAAACAAAGTTTAAAAAAATTTCATATTTTTTTACAAAGAAAAAAAACATGTTTTTTCAAACTTTACCAAATATATTTTTGTCTTAAAGACATAAAAAAATTTTATAAATATGATTACAAACTTTCATGTATATTAGGGTGCGCCAAAGTTGTATGGGTAAAAAAAAAATTATGCTAGAGATCGGCACTCCCCCCAAAAATATTCGTTTTTATATCAAAATACACTATGCAAAAAGTTATGGCGATCGCTTGAGGGGAAAGGGTGCCTCAAACGCCTTAAAAATGGAGAAATATGTCAAATTTGACCATTAGATAAAAAAAAAATTTTTTTTTTTGTTGTGATTCAATTTCGCCAAAAAAAAATTTTTTGTATTAGGTTTAATAAGAACTACTTACAAAAAAAAATATAAGCTCTCCACTACATCGGTTACCCATTTTAACATGCGATACAAAAAAGGGCAGTTATTTTTAGGGGTACCCAAAAGTAACATTTTTACATTTTTGAAAATTTTATTAAAAAAAAATTTTAAAAATTAAAATCGCTCTCCACCAGTTTTTTATATATATTATAAAGATAAACAAGTGAGAGTGTTACATTCGGCTGTGCCGAATCTTTTATACCCTCCAAAATGTAAAAAAAACAATATAAAAAAATCCAGGGGCGTCTTTTTTTTTTTTTTGGGGGGGGGGGGTTGGTGGGAGACGTTATGGGGCACCTTCCCCTTGTGATTTTGACTTTCTTCTGAGATTAGAATGTTGCATTTGCTTAGCAAAAGTACAAAAAACCCTGCAAAAAATGCGATTTTTCTTGGGTTGGTTTAGTTCTCTAAGGGGGAACTTTTTTCCCCTTGGTCCGATTTTGCCCATTTCCGAACTTAACCTGCCTAGAAATATAAGACATATTCGTGCCAAACTTCGGAAGTCTAGCTCTTTTATTTTGGACTGTATCGTGTCTTCTACAGACGGACAGACGGACAGACGGACAGACGGACGGACATCGCTAGAATGTCTTAGAATCGATCACTGATCAATAATATATATACTTTATGGGGTCCTAGATTGATATTTCGATGCGTTACACACGGAATGACAAAGTGAGTATACCCCCATACTGTGGTTGGAGGGTATAAAAATGTGAAATATTATAAATATCCGTTCGGCAGTTTTTCTTTTATAGCGACTTGAAGTTAGCGGATTTCAAGGAAAATTTATTTTTTGCTGTATTTTCTTTAATTTTGAACTTATTACTACGTTTTAAACGAAATTGACGATATTGGCTGTGCAAGTAATTAAATTGGATCATAAGTTTTAGTTAGTTAGTAATTTTTACAGTTTAGCTTTAACCCATGTAAACCCGGGTCAATTATGTCCCACTTTGGAAATATTATTCTTTAAGCTATTTTTTTTTTTTTATCATGAAATTAGTAAATGGAAATAGTTTTAGCTATTCATCGTGTATGCACTTATAGAATTTAACCCATTTTATGAAGTTTTTGTATATTTAATGAAGCTTTTCATAAATATGATGAAATATTTTTTGATTGTATCAAACACATTAAGAATTCATGATTTCTTCTACTTTAAATTTTAATTTAATTTTTTGTTTGGGTTGTTGAAAAATATAGTTGATGACTAAAGAAAAGCTAATGTACAATTTTTTCTTTTTTTTTCTTTGAATTTAGAAAAAATCGACTTCAAAATATTCTTAAATAATTTTCTAAAAAAAAATGTGTATAAATAATTTCATTTTCCAGCGCGAAACGCGTATTTCATTTAATATTTGCTCAATCTGCATGCTATTTAACTTAAATTAAAGCTTTATAAATTACATTAATAACATTTTTAAAAATAATACTAACTTTAAAATAATAACGTTTAATTTTTTTTTTAACAAATTGGATCTACTTTAGAAAAGTTTTATTGTATTGTCACCCACCGTATATAAAAAATGCGGTATAATTTAAAAACATTGTTTTTTCACATGTAGATTTAAATAAACTTGGACTAAAACATTTATTTTTACAGATTAATTTTATTATATTTAATAAAAATATAAAAGCCGGCATACAATGGGAAATATTTGCCCTGTGGGTCATCTTCGACCCGGGTTTACAAGGGTTAATGCTGTCCTGCAAAAAATTATTTACTTACTAAAATTTATGATCCAATTAAATCAGTTCAAGTCAATTTCGTCAATTTTGTTTAAAACGTAATAATAAGTTCAAAATTAGAGAAAATACAGCAAAAAATCAATTTTCCTTGAAATCCGCTAACTTCAAGTCGCTATAAAAGAAAAACTGCCGAACGGATATTTATAATATTTCACATTTTTTATCTTTATAGTATATATAAAAAACTGGTGGAGAGCGATTTTAATTTTAAAAATTTTTTTTTAATAAAATTTTCAAAAACGTAAAAATGTTACTTTTGGGTACCCCTAAAAATAACTGCCCTTTTTTGTATCGCAAGTTAAAATGGGTAAGCGATGTAGTGGAGAGCTTATATTTTTTTTGTAAGTAGTTCTTATTAAACCTAATACAAAAAAATTTTTTTTGGCGAAATTGAGTCACAACAAAAAAAAAATTTTTTTTTTTATCTAATGGTCAAATTTGACATATTTCTCCATTTTCAAGGCGTTTGAGGCACCCTTTTCCCTCAAGCGATCGCCATAATTTTTTGCATAGTGTATTTTGATACCAAAACGAATATTTCTAGGGGGAGTGCCGGTATAAAATCGAAAGTTGACATTTTTGGCGCACCCTAATGTATATATACAAAAAACTATAAACTAAACGAGAATTAAAAAAACTAAGAAAATTCCAAAAAAAAATTAAAAAAGCTATTAAATTCTTATTAAATTATTTACTCAATTTGTTTTTAAATTTTTGAGTAAATTTTTAATTGCGTCAATTAAAAAATTACTCAAAACTTTTTTTAAAATTAAACAAGTGATTACTCAAATTGTTTTTCCCCATATTTTTTTCTGTGAATACACCCAGCGAAAGACTAAAAGCAAAACATTTCTTTTGTTTCCTATAACTTGGGTTGCCATCCGTCCTCTTTTTCCCGGACACCGTCCTCTTTTTTAGAGCGTCCGGGGCAGTCCTACTTCTTTTTTAGAAAGTGTCCGGGGTTGTCCTACTTTTTGCACTTTTCGCCATAAATTTTTTTTATAACTTCCTAAGGTTTGAATTATTGGCATCGCTGTATTTTCGCTTACCAGCAGTAATGTCAACATTTTGAGAGCAAAACGCACACAAAGATAAAAAGCAAACACTTAAAAACTCGTATATTTCGAGGAAAAAGCAATTTATGTAGTGCGAAAATAACTACGTTGGCATTACTTATTATCAGCTGTTGTGTGCACTCTAATTAAATGATTTCAGTTTCCTACTATAAATTGGGTAAATTTAATTTTGAATTTCCAAAAATTGTATTTCTGAAATTCCCAATTGTATATTAATTGTGTTTATATTGTATTTCAAAATTTTCCATTTGTATTTTAAAATTTTCTAAATGCTTTTTAAAAATTCCATTTCATAAATTTCCAATTTCCAATTCCTTCACGATCCCATCTCTATTTTAAATATTGTTTAAGAGTTGATATTACCCACACGTTATATACACCATTATTGTATAAAATTAGCGTAGTGTAAAATTTGATTTCTCGAAAACAAGGCAAAACACATCTCTGAAAATTTCAGAACAGATATAAGAGCATATTTAATTTTTTTTTTAAAATTTAAAAAAAAATAAAATTGCGGAATGTTTTTTGAAAAGCAAAGTTTAATTTTAAATTTGAAAAATTCAGAACTTCTTCTGAAAATTTTCCAATTTTTATTTTTTTAATCGATAGCCCATACAAAAATCTATAAAAAACTTTTATTTTAAAGACTTTGCTGTATTTCATTTAATTTGCATAAATATTGAAGTAAAGATACTCAGGCAAAAAAGTCAAATATTTTCAATATTTGACCACGCCTACAAGGCCCACTTTTTGAAAAATCTAAAATTTTATTTTTGTTATTTAATAGTACCCTAAGGGCGAATACTTTGCAAATGATATCCCATTGAAACCACTATGGTTTTTCTGTAGTGGAACAGTTGGTGTGGAATGCCTCATATGTACATCAAAAATTTCCATTTGTATTTAAAAATTTTTCAAATGCTTTATACAAAACAGTTCAAAATTCAAGTATCTAAGACCATTAGTTCAGCAGGTACCAAATTGCCCTACTTTTCCCCCTTTTCCACCTATAAAACAAAATTTTCAAAAAAGTACTTCTTTCAGCATGTTTTTTCCGCTAGAGGATCGTACACTCCAAATTTCAAGTATCTAGGACCGTTAGTTCGGCAGATACAAAATTGCCCTAATTTCCCCCTTTTTCCCCGTAGAAGCGAAATTTTCAAAAAAGTACTTCCATTAGAATGTTGTTTCCGCAAGAGGATTCAAATTTCAAATTTGCCCTACTTTCCCTCTTTTTCCCCCTATAGAAGCAGATTTTTCCAAAAAAGTTCTTCTTCCAGAATGTTATTTCCGCGAGAGGATCGTACAGTCCAAACTTCAATATCTAGGATCATTAATTCAGCAGATACAAAATTGCCCTTCTTTCCCCCTTTATAAAGTAATTTTCAAAAAAGTACTTCTTTCAATATGTTATTCCGCGAGATGATCCTATATTGCAAATGTCATGTTTTTAAGACCATTAGTTTAAAATTTACCAAATTGCCCTATTTTGCCCCTCTTGGCCCTCCTTAAAACCAAAATTTTCAAAAAGTGTATTTTTCAAAAAAAAATTTCCGCGAGAGGATCAAAACTTAAAGTTTTAGTTCAGAAGATACAAAATTGCCCTATTTTCCCCCTTCTACTTTTTTCAAGATGTTTTTTTTGCGAGATTATCCTAGAGTTCAAGTTTCTGGAACCATTTGTTTAAAAGATAAATAATGTACCGATTTTCACTATTTCCCCCCCTTTCCCACCGTGGAGGAGGAATTTTTCAAGCAATATTTTTTTCGGAATGTTGTTTCCGGGAGAGGATCCTAAAGACCAAACTTCACATTTCTGGGACCATTTGTTTAGAAGATAAAAAATTCACCGATTTTCCCACCCTTGGAGGCGGAATTTTAAAAAAAATTTGGTTTCCGCATGTTAATTCTGCGAGAGGATCCTAGAGTCCAAATTTCAAGTTTCTGGGACCATTTGTCCAGAAGATAAAAAATGTACCAATTTGCTCTATTTTCCCCACCTTGGAGGCGGAATTTTCAAAAAAATATTTTTTTAGTTTTTTTTTCGCGAGAGGATTATAGAGTCAAAATTTCAAGTTTCTAAAACTATTAGTTCAAAAGATACAAAATCCCCCAAAAGGGCCCTACTTTCCCCTTTTTCCCCTTAGAAGTGGAATTTTTAAAAAAGTTCTTTAAGTATGTTATTTTTGCGAAAGGATCGTTCAGTTAAAATTTCAAGAATCTAGGACCATTAGTTCAGCAGATTCAAAATTGGCCTTCTTTCCCCCTTTTTCCCCAAGAATTTTGAAAAGTACTTTCTTAAGAATGTTATTTCCGCGAGAGGATCGTTCAGCCAAATTTCAAGTATCTAGAACCATTAGCAAGGATCATAGAAGTAAATAGGATGTCCAGAACTTCAAGTTCCTGATAATCACGTTGCTCAGCCTGCTCAGTCTGCTCAGCTTGCTCTCCCAAAACAGGGGTCTTGTGGACTGTCCACAGGGGCCTTGTTTTTTTTTGCTCTCAGTTGGAAAGAAGAGAATTTAAAGGAACTAGAATTGTTGTGTTGGAAACTGTCAAAATTTATTCTGTAGAAACTATAAATATTCACATATATAAAAAAAACAGTTTTCATTAACAAGACAAACCGACATTTAAAATCCTACTGATGATGACACTAACTGGGGTGTTTGAAACCGGTATGGGAAATACCAGAAATGTCTATAATTTTTAGAAATTCAATTTTTCTTCTGAATTTTTTCAACTTGAACCCTTATAACAAATATAATTAGAGCCCGTGCTCGATCTGTACTTACAGAAAAAATCAAACCAATTAATAATTGTTTTTTCTTTTCCCATAGTTGTTGAAGATGTCCAAAGTCTCGGCCCGGCTACAAGTACATCGTGCTACCGAAGGGAATGGTGAAGATTCTGAAAAGGTCCCCAAAAGGCACCTCGTGACAAGAGCATAAAGTTTCGGAAGAGTCGGTCAAGGAGCGGTGGGAACAGTCAAACGGTTTCAATACTGTTTTAACTGTCTGGCACACTCCCACATGAAGGACCGATGCAGTAGCCGGGAAAAATGTGTGGAATGATTGTCTGATCATCATTCCCTCCTGCATCGGTTCAAAAACCAGAAGCGAACCCGAGCAGATCCACCAGCCTAACAAAATCCTCCAGCTCCCAATCAAACCCTCCAGCCAGTCGTTACCACACGAAGCGCAAAACGACGCAACAAGCGCAAAAACAAGAGGCTGAATAACAATAACGTCAACAACAACAACCACCACGTCAACAACAACAACAATGTTAACAACAGGAATCGTACCATTTTATATTTAAATGAATTTCTTTTTAATTAACTATCTTTCTTTTCTCTTGCTTTTACCGCAATATCCTTAGCCTTCCTTGTTGCACTCTTGCAAGGGGGGCGGGATGTTTAAGCGAAGATCGTGTAAAAGGTCTGTTCAGTGCCTTTTATCTTCGTTTATCTTCCTTTTTATCTATCCATTTGTTTTTCTTTTTGACGTCTAGGAGCTTTTTAAATTAAACAAGAAAAAAGCTTTCTTTATACTCTTGTATACCCCAGATAAGTACGGTACGTACATATAAATACCCCCGAAAAAAAATTCCAAAAAGTTTTTGAATTTTAGAAAATTTAAAAACATTTTTTCGGAACTTTAAAGTTTTAAAAAAAAAATATCCTAAAAGTATTTGAAAAAAAGTCAAAGTATTCCTAAAATAGATTTTTTTATTCCAAAAAAAATTGCCAAAACAACGTTGTGTCCAGGACTTTGAAAAAATTAACTAACATTAATTTTATTTTATAATAATAATTTTAAAAAACATGTATTTTTAACCCTTTGTTAATCCGATATGTATTTAATAATCCACTGCTATGGAATTGCAAGATTAATTTTTTTGTTTAATAAAATTTTCAAAAAATCGAAAATACTCATTTCAGTCAAGTTGCCATCCGTCCTCTTTTCCCCGGACACCGTCCTCTTTTTTAGGCCGTCCGGGGCAGTTCTACTTCTTTTTTATGAAGTGTCCGGGGTTGTCCTACTTTTTGCACTTCTCCTCCTGACATTTTTTTATTATTGCTTCTAAAGTTTTGAATTATTGGCATAGCTGTATTTTCGCTTGTCAGCGGTAATGTCAACTTTTAAGAAAAAAAAAAAAACGTATATTTCGAGTAAAAAAACACTTTATGTGAGAAAATAACTACGTTGTCATCACTTCTTATCAGCTGTTGTGTGTCTTAAAGTTTGCTCATCGAAAAAAGATTTGTATATCAAAAATATCCATTTTAAAATTCTCTAATTGATTTTAAGAAAATTCCTTTTAAATTTCCAAAAATTTCAAAAATATTTCAGAAATTTCCAATTTCCAATTGTATTTCAAAAATTTCCATTTGCATTTTAAAATTTGCTAACCCGAGTAAAAATTTTTATATGATGCAATACATAATGATATATAACACTATATATATTTATACGCAATTTAATCCGAATAATGGTGGATGTTTTTGCATTAAAAAAGATCAACTTGTATAAAATATGATTCGATTTCATCCGAGTTTTGACCAGACATTGCCATATTTCATTGGATCCAATTAGATCTAATTGCATAAAAACATAAAAAATCTTGGTGTGTTTTGGTTTGGGTGAGTTACACCACAGGTCAACGATACATTCACCAAACATATAATTTTCTAAAACAAAAAAAATGTTTGGGTACGCTTCGAACCAGATAGGTGATATACATAACCCTAACAAGGAAATATTTAGGAACATTTTAAAAGTTTCTTATACTTCCCGACTAAAAAAGTTTAGATATAGTAACATATTATTTAATATATTTATATACGGCCATACACAGTACTTTACATAATTATATGTGAATGTATCTTGTATTAAGTTTTACACCCAAAATTTAATATGGTGCCATATAAAAGGATATCGAATCATGTGTTGCTCCACATACAATATATAAAGCTTTATTAAATTAGATGTTGCATATAATATTTTATATGACTTCATGAATGACCTCATACAATATTAGATAAATAAATATGTGATATACAACTCCATGTCTGACCTCATACAAGATGAGATACACATTTAAACAAAAAAAAAAATTAGCCAAATTTTGAAAAATTTTACAAGTCCTGAAAAAGTTTTGTAATATTTTCTAAGTTCTGGATAAAATATATTTTTGGTACATTTTTTGCGTTTTGAATTAAAAATTTATTAACAAAGTTTTAGGAAAATTTTTTTTAAATTTTGTTTTTTTTTTTTTTTAATTTCTAAGTCCCGGACACAAATTTTTTTTTTTGGCAATTTTTTTTTTTGCATTTCCCGAAAAAACTTGGGATAAATTTGAAAATTATGAGATAAAAAAAATATTTTATGCAAAATTCTACATATTTTATCTCATGATATAAAATTATATACAATTATATCAAATTAGATAAACCCAATATTCGGATCAAAAACGATCATATAACAAATTTTAAGCTATTTTGATCCACCAATTTCATCATCTTATTTTATCCAAATACGTGTTGTGCCATTTTAATTTATATATGGCTCAATTTCAAATTATATATGGACCTGTATATTTATTTTTAGTCGGGTTTGCTTAAAAAACTTAGAACATTTTTGGTTAATTGGAAACATTTATATATGGAACAGAATTAGCTATATATAATTTTATATTAAATTATACAGAAAAGCAAATTTTGTATTGGCCCTAATATTATTTCATATATTTATATCAACCGTATACCTTTTAATCCGAATAATGATTAAATTATATACTACAACATATGACTGCATTTAAAAAAATTAGAAAATACCTCACGGGATGTATAATCACATATGATTTATTATGTTTGTATCAAGTTATATATTGTTATATATGTTTATTTTTACTCGGGAAATGATTTTCAGAAAATTGCATTTCAGAATTTCTAAATGCTTTTCAGAAAATTTCTAAATGCTTTTCAGAAAATTTCAATTCAGTATATTTTAAAATTTTTCAAATGCTTTTCAGAAAATTTTGATAAAAAAAAATGAAATTTTGGAAAAGCATTTAGATACTTTTTAAATAAAAATGTAAATTTCTGAAATACAATTAAAAAATCTGAACTTAATAAAATTCAAAAGTAATTTTCTTAAAATCATTTAGAAATTTTTAAAAAATGGAAACTTTTGAAAAACAAATAGAATTTTCTAAAAAGCATTTAGAAAATTTTGAAATATAAATAAAAAATTCTAATATACAATTGAAAATTTCTGAATTATATTTAGACATTTTATAAATATAACTGGACATTTTTGAATTATAAATGGATATTTCTAAAATTAAATTGAAAATTTCTGATATATAAGTGGAAAGTTTCCAATAGATTTAATTTTTATTGGAAATAAAAATTGTTTTCTTAATAAAACAGTTCGATACTTAATTTCGTAGAGAACGGACGTCTCTTAATAAGTAGCGGATAGTTGTTATCAAAGCGAATCAAAGTTTAAAAAAGTGCAAACAACCTGTTTTATTTTTGTAATTGTCGTTAAATGTTCTTATTGAACTCATTCGTGTGACAATTTACATATCAACTGCTGGGATAGCAATACTATTATGGCCCCGGGGGCCAAATTGAAAAAGACTAACATGAAGAGACAAAAATTGTCTCGAACCGTGCCCATAGGTATGTTATCTGACTTACCGTCAACTTCGAGAAATCGGTTTAGTGCCCTAGCCGATCGAAATGATATGGATCTGGACCCAGTATCCAATTTAACCGATGTAAAAATAGTTAAACCGCCACCACTTGTTGTCGATCAAAAAATTTCCCTAAAAGATCTTCAAGAGCTATTAGGTAAAGATTCATTTTATAAACGTACATCCATTGGAACAAAAGTGTTTCCGCAAAATGCAGAGACTTACGAAAAGTGCAAAAATGCTCTATTAAAAGAGGAAATAGAATTTCATTCTTTCAATTCCAAAGAGAACCGTCTGTACACAGTATTTCTATATGGACTTCCTAAAATCAGTACTGAGGATATAAAGCAAGATATTATAGGTTATAACTTATAACTTAACACCTTCAAGTATTACTGAAATTAATACAAAATTCAGCTCTGTCGATAATGCAGTATATAAAGTACAATTTGCTAGAAAAAATTTTAATCCAAAATCGCTAAATAATGTGACTGCAATATGCAATGTAATTGTTTCATGGAAGTACAAGCCAAGGAAAAATGACAATCCAACTCAATGTTGGAAATGTCTAATGTATGGACATGGAGGCGATCACTGTAATCGTCTTCCAGCTTGTATGATATGCGCAAAGGCACACAACACTAATGATTGCCCGCTCAGGAACAAAGACAAAATACCAGCTGTGTTTTCTTGTTTTAATTGCCAAAAGCATGGTAAAGAACGTATAGATCACTCTGCAAATGACATTAACTGCCCTTTGCGCTCTCTTTATTTAGAAACCAGAGCCAAAGCAACTAATAAAAACTCACGCACTTACATTTACAATAAAAAACAACAACAAAACTCACCGCAGTATACCAATACTACTCCCCCCATTAACAACCAAAACAATCTCAATTCTCATCGCAATTCCCAATCATATGCTGATTGTATGAAAGGTAATAAAAATCTCTTTAGCATAGATGAAATATATAATATTTTTACAACAGCAATGGATGATCTCCAACAATGTACAACAAAAATACAACAAATTCAAGTTGTAATGACAATGGTTAAATATGCATATGATCTTCGATAATTCCAATGGCTTTAAAATTCTTCACTGGAATGCTAATGGCATTACTACCTATTCTCATTTAATTCAATTCGAAATCTTACTTGAAAGAGAAAATATTCATATTGCCTCTTTAAACGAAACACATCTAAATGAAAACCATAAAACATTTTTCAAAAACTACAAAATATACCGTAATGATAGACAAAATTCAAGAGGGGGTGGAGTTGCTTTGGTTGTCCACAGGTCTGTCAAACACAAACTACTACCTATTAAAAATACGCTGATAATAGAAAACCTTTCAATTGAAATTGTAATTAACAATAGAACTTTTATAATTTCTACTGCGTACTCTCCAAAATATGCAACGAGTTTCGCCAATGATGTTACAGAATTAACTTCTTTAGATAAAGATTATATTATTTTAGGTGATTTTAATGCTAAGCATTCTTCGTGGCACTGCGTTAACAACAACACTGCAGGAAATGTTCTTTACAATCTACAACAGACAAATAATTTTTTTATATATTATCCTAATAGCCCGACGTTTTATCCATACCAAAGAAATCGTAACTCATCTGTTATTGACTTGGTATTAAGTAATACCACACTTGACATCACCTTGGACGTACTCGAATCCGACATCCCATCAGATCATAGACCTGTTGTCTGTAAAATCGAAAATGCAGCAGCTATTGATTCGGATACAAGTTATTATGATTACAAACTAACTGACTCGGTAGCGTTTAGGAATATAATTAGCAATAAAATCATCATAAGAACTGAAACCTACTGCACAAAATCTGCAATTGATCTGGAAATCGAGAAGTTTGTTCGTATGATTTTGGAAACACGAAACCATTGCGCTCCAAAATTTTGCCCCACTGGCAAATCAAACCTACCTTTAGACATCGTTAGTCTAATAAGAACACGAAGAACTTTTAAAAGAAAAAGTCAACGGACAACAAACATATCTGAATTTAATTTGTATGAACAGAGTGCAAAACTTCTAACTATAATGATCAACAACAAAATAAATACCCACCGTAATGATAATTGGAACAAAACATTGTCAAAATTAAGGCCTGGTGACAGATCGTTCTGGAAAATCACCAGACGTTTAAGGGGTAAACTTAACAACAAAATTCCTTTTTTCAACCAAGGCAACACAAAAATTATAACTGATGAGGAAAAGGCACAACTACTGTCTGATACATTTTCAGCCTCGAACGATCTCACTTCTACATACAAACATTCAATTGACAAAACAGTTAACTCTAAAGTAAACCGGTTCAAGTCAACTGACACCGGTTCTGAAAACCTGACTTACATATCGCTTAACGAAATAAATTCATTAATTGCGTCGCTTAAAGCTTCAAAATCACCTGGTCTTGATGATGTATCTAACTTACTAATTAAAAATTTACCCCCCAAAGCTGTGCAGTTACTTATGATAATCTTCAATAGCTGTATAAAAATTAACTATTTTCCTACTCATTTCAAAAGAGCAAAAGTTATTGCGATTCTTAAACCAAACAAGCCTAAGCATAATCCAAACAGTTACAGACCCATTAGCTTATTAAGCAATTTGGGAAAACTGTATGAAAAAATCATTCATAATCGTATCTGTGATGTCGTTGAAAATACCTCGATAATTGCTAACGAACAATTTGGTTTCAAAAAACAACATAGCGCAGTACATCAAATAAATCGTATTACTAATATAATCAAAGCTAATAAACGAATAAAACAGTCAACTGGCCTAATAGTTCTTGACATAGAAAAGGCATTTGACACCGTTTGGCACAACGGCCTAGTATACAAATTGCTTCAGACCGATTTACCAAGATATCTGTGCAGGCTTATTGCAGATTTTTTACACGAAAGAACATTTGTAGTTGCAGTTAATGGTACATTATCTTCTGCTAAAACAATTTCAACAGGTTTACCACAAGGTTCAATCTTATCACCTTTACTGTACTCTATTTATACCTCGGACTTTTCTCCTCCCTCGTATATGAAGGTTGCATACTACGCAGATGATACCGCTTTAATTACGTCAAGCAAACTCACAAAAGCGTTGTTAAAGAAAATGGAAAAGGGGTTTGCGGCCTGTAGAAAATATTTTTACAAGTGGAAAATTAAAATCAACCCTAACAAAACTCAATCCATCATATTTCCCTATAACAAATCTCCCAAACGATTACCAAGTCGTCAGCTAAATTTTGAAAACGAAAGCCTAGCAATTCAGAATGATGTCAAATATCTAGGTATGTGTCTGGACAAGAAACTTAATTTTTCAAAGCACATTGACGAAACTTGCAAGAAAACTTTAAAAACTATCCGAGCTCTGTGGCCTATACTAAACAAACGCTCTTCGCTTAACTTCCAAAACAAAAATTTAATATTCAAAAGTGTAATAAGACCTACTTTGACATATGCAAGTCCCATTTGGTATAAAGCAGCAAAAACTCATCTAAAGAAACTTCAGATTATTCAAAACAAATGCCTTAAGATCATACACAACAAACACTGGAGACACTCTACGCAGCTTCTTCACAACGAAACTGGATATGAACGATTAGACGACTTCATTAAGAGACTCAACAACAAATATCACGAAAAAGTAGAAAATTCCTCCTATCAACTGATAAGAGAATGTAGAGAGTCGGCCTAAGGGTAGCTTTAAAACCAAATCACCAAATTGAAAATGATATGTATGTAATGCATTGTCTTTAGACAATGTAATTTTATACATGTATATTTTCTAACTATATTTGAAATATTTTCTTTTTGTCATAAAAAGGTTTTCCTATTTTTCCTTTAAAAATGTTAAAACATAAAATAGCTCTATATCTGTGATTTAAAATATTATTCGTTGTAATATCTATAGATAAAATCTCGAAAAATGTAAATATGTAAATAACAAATAATTTAATAAAGATGAATTTAAAAATAAAAAAAATAAAAATTTCTTAATAAAAATGCATTTTTTTTGTATATTGTATGGCGTTGACTTTTTTAAAATTAATTTATTAAAAATTTTCCTCCTTTTTTGAGGTTGACGTCCTCTTTTTCTCAAAATGGAGATGGCAACCCTACATTTCAGCCCCCAAAAGGAATGGTAATTTTTGTATTGCATGTTTGAAAGTGTTAGTGCTGTCATAAATAGTTAACATAATTTTTTTGAGTATTATTGGATAAAAGTTAAATAAAAAATAGTACTATATTTTTTTTGTTTTTGTTTTCTTTTTATATAAAATAAATATATACTTTATGGGGTCTTAGACCGATATTTCGATGCGTTACACACGGAATGACAAAGTGAGTATACCCCCATACTGTGGTTGGAGGGTATAAAAACATTGGCAAAGCGCTTGGAAAGCACTTTTTCGAATTTATACTACCTTCTACACAAAAAATAAAGTGCTTTGCCGAGACTTTTTCTTTGGAACGGTTGGCAGTTTCTGCCTGGGCATATATAATATAAGTAATTACATATTAGCATATATTTATGATTATATCAGATCTTTTTACTCGGGCTGTTATAACAGTTATGTTCTCCAATAAATATAAAATAAAACTTATTTCAAATTGTTTGAACAAAAAGTTTTTAGTAACTTTCGAGGCAGAAAAATACGAACGGGAGAGCGCTGGCAAAGTACCTTTTATGGTCGCTTGTGTGCTGGGAAAGCATCACATTTTAGTACTCTCCCAGCGTCCAAAATGATAACCACGGTAAACGGTATGCCGTTGCTATTTTAAAGCGCTTTAAAAACAAAAAATATGGTACTATTGTAGCACTTTTGGAACAAAAAAATGGGACGTATCTAAATTGTATAAGTCCTGAAGACACTGTTTTTGGTATTTATTTGAAAAAAGAGATTTATTAAATTAGGATGAAAAATTGATTGACTAATTTATTAGGATAAAAAAATTTTGGACATACTTTGAAATATTCCCGGAAAAATGTTTAAAAGTTTTTCAAGTCCCAGACACAATTTTTTTGGCTTTATTTTTATACCCTACACCACTCTGTGGTACAGGGTATAATGAGTTTATGCTTATGTTTGAAACTACCCCAAATAATAGTCCTAGATTAACCTTTTAGCAAAAGTCCCGAAAAAAAGTATTGAACCGAAACGTTTGTGTTCCAAAGGGATATATCCAGTGACATTTCACATGTGATGTATCCGGAGTTTAAGACACTCCCTTACAAAAGAAACAGGTGTTTTTATATAAAAGGTGTCAAGTTTGTGATGGGCATTGTGTCTAAGTGACATATCACGAGAACTATCAAGGACCAATAACTTATCCTGCAGGGAAATGAAAAATATTCCAATTGTTATGAAAATTAACAAATTTTAATTACAAATTATACTTTGAACGGATTTAAATAGAAAACATTGGCAAAGCGCTTGCAAAGCACTTTTTTTCATACTACCTTATACACAAAAAATAAAGTGCTTTGCCGAGACTTTTTCTGTGGAACGGTTGGCAGTTTCTGCCTGGGTTATTTTATACTTTTATCTATCTATATATATATATAAAAATGGATGTGTGTATGTATGTATGTGTGTATGTATGTTCCGTATGGACTCGAAAACGGCTGGACCAATCTTGATGAAATTTTCAGGGAATATTTAGAACAACCTGGGGAGTAACACTGTGCGGTCAGATTTTGATTTTCTGTCGGTGGGCGGAGGGGCGTGGCAAAATCAAATTTTTACATTCCACCACTAATGACATCTATGTATAAAAAAAGCGAATGAACCGATTTTGATGAAATTTAAACCAAAGATAGTACTAAACGAACACTTACTATGTGCCAAATTTGAGCATTTTCGGATAAAAGGCCGTCAAATGCCACGCCCCTTTGTATTGAATTGAAAATATTTCTGCATGCTTTGCAATAATGCAAAATGGCTGTATGTATGTTTCTTATGGATGCGAAAACGGCTGGACCGATCTTGATGAAATCTTTAGGGAATATTTAGAATAGCCTCAGGAGTAACACTGTGTGATCAGGTTTTTGATTCTTTGTTTGTGGGCGAAGGGGCGTGGCAAAATCGAATTTTTACATTTCACCACTTTTGACCTCTGTATATAAAAAGAAATAACCCGATTTTGATGAAATTTAAACTAAAGATAGTACTAATCGAGTACTAACTATGTCTACTATGCCAAATTAGAGCGTTATTGGCCAAAGGAGCTTAAAATGACACGTCCTTTTGTATTGAATTGATAATATTTCTGCCTGCTTTGCAATAATGCAAAAACGTCTGATACGATTAAAATTAATTTTAAGCACTGATGGTACCAACGGAGTGCGGAACTAGGCCATGTTACACTACGATCGCAATTATGCAAAAACCGATGTTGAACCGATTCTCTTGGCGTTTTTAATCAAGACAGTGCTAATCAATTGCATGTGTAGGCCATATAAGATTATAAGATTATAATTGTAAAATGGTGCGAAAATACAATGAATTTCATTTATAGGGGACATCTCCTGAGCGTTGGTCAAACAAACAAAAAATAATATACTCCTGCCACTTCCGCAATCAAGCAAAAACTAACAAGCCGATCCTAATGAAATTTCATGTACAGATAGTGCTAAAAGAGGGTGGAACTACTGGACATATAAGAACACGATTCGACAAAGAGGCGTAAGTTTCCAGGCCCCTTTTTGCTATACTCAACGTTATTTTATCTTTTTCTACTGGATAGTACTAACCAAGCTGGAACTATAGTTCATGTTAGAGCACGATTCGGCAAAGGGGTAAAAAATGCCACTCCCTTTTTTATTAAACAAAATTTATTTCTTCTTCCTCCGCAAT
>OY992538.1:152822856-152980159 GCA_963921195.1 Pegoplata infirma
AGGGGCGTGGCAAAATCCAATTTTTACATTGCACCACTAATGACATCTCTATATAAAAAACGGATAGACCGATTTTGATGAAATTTAAACCAAAGATAGTACTAACCGAGTACTAACTATATGCCAAATTATTGCGTGATCGGGCAAATGTGCGTAAAATGCCATGCTTTTTTGCCTGTTGGCGTAGGGGTGGGCAAAATCGAATTTTTACATTGCACCACTAATGATATCTATATATAAAAAACGAATGGACCGATTTTGATGAAATTTAAATCAACGATAGTAATAACGAAGTACTAACTAATTGCCAAATAAGAGCGTGATCGGACAAATGGGAGTAAAATGCCATGTATTGAATTGAATGTTATTCTGCATGCTCCGCAATAACGCAAAAACTGTTGATTCGATTTCAATTAAATTTTCAGCACTGATAGTGTTAACCGAGTGCGTAACTATAGGCCATGTTATACCACGATTGGAAAAAGGGGCGTTAAATGCCACGCCCTTATGTACTATACTGGACGTTGTCTGCCTGTTTCGCAATCACGCAAAAACAGCTGAACCGATTCCCTTGACATTTTCACTACATACAGTGCTAACCAAGTGCATATGTAGGCCATATAAGATCGTTATTGGAAAAAGGGATCAAAATACTATACTGATCACGATTGAACAAAGAGCTGCAAATTGCCACGCCCCTTTGTTATCCGACACGCAAAAACAGATAAGCCGAATCTGTCACTACTGATAGAACTAACCGAGCGGGAACTGTAGGTCATATGTAGAGCGCGATTCGGCAAAAGGGTATAAAATGTCACTCCCGTTTTTCATAAATAAAAAGTTATTTCCTCCTCTTTCGCAATCACACAAAAACGGCTAAACTGATGTCAATGAAATTTGCAGCACAGATAGTACTAATCAAGGATGCAGCATGGAACTTTAGACTATCACGATTCGATAAAAATGCGTTAAATGACACGCCACTTTGTACTATACCTAACGTTATGTCTGTCTGCTTCGAAATCACGCAAAAACGACTGAACCGATTTTGTTGAGATTTCTCTATAGATAGTGCTAACCGAGGGTGGAGCCACAGGTTACTATATTTAAATTAAGATGCAATATAAATCAGTTTTTTTCTTAAGGCCAGCAACGCGGACCGGGTATAGCTAGTAATAAATAAAAAAAAAATGGATGTGTGTATGTATGAATGTGTGTATGTATGTTCCGTATGGACTCGAAAACGGCTGGACCGATCTTGATGAAATTTTCAGGGAATATTACCAATAGCCTGGGGAGTAACACTGTGCGGTCAGATTTTTGATTTTATGTCGGTGGGCGGAGGGGCGTGGCAAAATCAATTTTTTACATTCCACCCCTAATGACATCTATATATAACAAAAACGAATGGACCGATTTTGATGAAATTTAAACCAAATATAGTACTAACCAAGTACTACCTTTGTGCCAAATTAGAGGGTTATTGGACAAAGGGGCGTTAAATGCCACGCCCCTTTGTATTGAATTGAAAATATTTCTGCATGCTTTGCAATAATGCAAAAACGGCTGTATGTGTGTTTCTTATGAATGCGAAAACGGCTGGACCGATCTTGATATAATCTTCACGGAATATTTAGAATAGCCTTGGGAGTAACACTGTGCGGTCAGGTTTTTTATTCTCTGTCTGTGGGCGGAGGGGCGTGGCAAAATCGAATTTTTACATTGCACCACTTTTTACATCTGTATATAAAAAAGGAATAAACCGATTTTGATGAAATTTAAACCAAAGATAGTACTAATCGAGTACTAACTATGTGCGTTATTGGACAAAGAGGCGTAAAAAGCCACACCCCTTTGTATTGCAAATATTTCTGCGTGCTTTGCAATAATGCAAAAATGGCTGATACGATTTAAATTTCATTTATATCCCCTTAGCGTTGGTCAAACAAACAAAAAAAATATATTCCTGCCACTTTCGCAATCAAGCAAAAACGACTAAGCCGATCCTAATGAAATTTCCTGCACAGAGGATGGAACTACAGTACATATATGTACTGTTCTTATATATAAGAACACGATTCGACAAAGAAGCGTAAGTTTCCTCGCTTTATGCTATACTCAACGTTATTTTATCTTTTACTACGGATAGTACTAACCGAGCTAAAACTATAGTTCATGTTAGAGCGCAATTCGTCAAAGGGGTAAAAAATGCAACTCCCATTTTTTTTTTATAAAATTTATTTCTTCCTCTTCCGCAATCACACAAAAACGGCTAAACCGATTTTTTTGAAATTTGCAGCATAGATAGTACTAACCGAGGAAGCAACTTGGAACTTTAGCTACATTAATAGCCACGATTAGATAAGAATGCGTAAAATGACACGCTCCTTTGTACTATAGATTTCTGTTTATCTATTTCTCTATAGATTTCTCTATAAATAGTGCTAACCGAAAATGGAAATAAGGGCTACTTCTGGACCCGGTCCCGTGCTTTATATATATACTGTATATTCCGATCGATATATAGAAAACAGAATCGATGTTTTTTAGGGCCAGCAACGCGGACCGGGTCAGCTAGTTTATAATAAAAGTCCAAAAAATTAAAAAAATTGCAAATTTTAACACGGGACATGTCTAGAAGTCCTTTCATAAATAAAATACTTAGTTTGGACAATATTCGTTTAATGATTTTTTTTAATCAAAAAGACACATACATATGTACTGTAATATTTGGTCTCTGTTTGAAAGTAATAGCACAAAAATGAAAAGTAACTTACCTTTGTTAAGCTGTTAGCGTATTTATCTACCAACTCGCGTGTAAATTTTGCCGCGTCATCACCACATATTTTCCGTGCCGCATTTTCGGAGCAATCGACAAGTTCATTAATGGAGCTGGAAGTTTAATTTTTTTAGTTAAAACGTGGTCATTAAAGTGTTATATTTTTTTATTATTTCAAATATTTGTGACGACAATACAAAAGAGTCATAGATACTGTTTATAATTGCCTTAATAATTATAAACCCTTAACCTAATTGGGTCAAACAATTATAGAATGACCCTCGTATTCAAATCATTATCAAATGACCCTCGTATACAACGGGATCATCTGCTGTTGAATTTTTTATATATAACATATTCTCTCTTTATTTTACTTTATATACTTCTTGCACTTTCGCTTATTAGAAGTTTTAGTTTTTTGTTTTTAACTACTCTAGTTTTGGATATCAAAGTGAAGTGCCACAAGTAAAACTCAACCAAAAATTGTAAATTTGAAATAAAAATTTGAATTAAAATTTAAATAAATAAATAAACAATACAATACAATACAATCAAACAGTGTGAAAAACATTTATTTTAAATAAAACCTTACAACTAAAATTTAAAATTAAAAAGAACCGTGTTTTTTTTTCTATAATTTAGTACAAAATTATACATGGTCCTCGCGAACCGGACTCTGGATTTTTTTTTAGTAAAAATTAATTAACATTTTTCAAAATTAAATAAGGCAAATTGTGAAAAAAAAAAAAAAAAAAAAGTGGTTTAAAATTTAAAAAACAAAAAACAAATTTAAAAATTTTGGTGATTTAAAATTTTTTTTCTAAAAATACAACAAAAACAAATTGTAAAGCTTTGGTGATTTAAAATACAACAACAACAAACATTTAAAATTTTTTTAAAAATACAACAAAAAAAAAACATTTTAAAATTCTTTTCTTAAAAAATAACAACAATAAAATTTTATAATTTTGTAAAAGCGGCAAAAAATTTGTTAAAAGACAAAATAAGAAAAAAGACCTTGAAAACTTTTAACAAAAATAACGGTGCAACAAAAATTCAGTGAAAATAACAACAGCAGCGATCATCAAACCCTCGAAGTCAGCAGCACTACAAACAGCAGCAATCATCCAACCCTCGCAGTCAGCAGACCTACAAGCAGAATCAACATTTGCAGTGACAGCAACATCAACAAGCAAAAAATTGTCCATCATCCACATACAGACGTACATACATAATCAAGTAAGTGCCCAAAGAAAGAGTAAAAGCAAAAAATAATACTCAAACCAGGCAAAAACAAAAACTTCAAATTATTGTACACTCGTATGTATGTATTTTATTAAAGAGACTCAATATTATTTTTTGCATTTGCTGTTTCTCAAGTAGAGTTGCCAGAAATTAAAATTTTGAAAAATTCCGGGGAAAATATTGGACAAATTTTTTTTTGATAATTTGGACTTATATCAATACGACCCTCGAAAATACTTCTCGTAGAGTTGCCATATCGCTCAAATTAACTAACATCTCGGGGAAATAAAAAATAACATAATTTTTTAAAAAAATTGACTAATTTTTTACGACCCTCGAAATATTTAACAATTTTTGCTGTCACCAAACGAAGAGTTGCCACCCTCAAGTTTTTTGAAACCCGTCCCGGGAAAAATCAATCACCAATTTAAAAAAAAAAAAAAAAATTTCACCAATTTTTTTGTTTTACGACTCGTTTTTCATCGCTAGTAGGCAGGTTCTCGACTTAATTGTACCCTTTTAACACTCGACCCCTCACTTTAGCGTAAAAAATCCCTCATAATGGCCCTACAAAAATTTACAAATTGTACCAACGATTTGATGGATTTGGAGATGCTTCATGCTGAAAGTAAGGCTGAAGATGACGTTCACGCCCTGGAGATATTTCGCGTAGAAATTAACTCGCTGTGGACTCAAATCAAGAGGAGTTATGAGGAATGCCGCGATAGCGAATCCGAAGAAGGCCAATCCCCAATTAATAAAATCAAGCTTCGGGCCCGATACAAAGAAACATTAGTGACTTATAAAAAATGTTTAGCCTCTATTAACGCCGAAATAAACACCTTAACGGCACCCCCACCGACCCCAGAAATAAAAGAACGCCCTTCTACTTCCGCTAATGATAGCCACTCGTTTATGAGGTTGCCACCATGTGATACCGATACTTTTTACGGGGATTACAAATCGTGGCCCACTTTTCGGGACCTATTTACCGCAATCTATGCAAACAACACTCGGTTAAGTAATGTGGAAAAATTATTTCATCTTACCCAGAAAACAGGGGGGGAAGCTCGAGAAATTATATCTCACGTTCCATTAACAAATAATGGATTTCTGGTTGCATGGAAAAACTTGTTAGACAGATATGAAAATACTTGGATGCAGGTGAATGAACAATACAAAGTAATTCTTGATTTACCCCAAGTAACCCTAGATTCAGGAGCGTCGCTCAAAAAATTACAGAGAACAATCAACGATTGTAGAACGACCCTCGGCACATTAGGAATCAATACCGAAACTTGGGAATCCTTTCTCATTCACATCTGCTCGCAAAAAATTCCAAAAACCCTCGTACAAGAATTTGAAGATTCTCGTGAAGATTGCTCGACGGTCCCAACGTGGGAATTATTCGATAATTTTCTGACCCACAAATTCAAAACTTTAGAATCTGTCGGAAATATTAAATCAATAAGGGAAAAAACACAACAGCCTAAACACGACCACAGCAAATCGGCCCCTAAAGATAAACGAGTTCACACTTTTCAAACAAATTTGTCTCATTCCCAAAATACATCAAAAGGGAAAAGTACTTTAAAACAAAATAAACCCTTCCAAAAAGCCACTCACACTTGCCAACTATGCAAAGAATCGCACCCAATGCGATCATGTCCCCAGTTTTTGGAGAAAAACGTGAATGACAGAATTCAATCAGTAAGAAACACTAATTCTTGCTACAATTGTCTTGGTACACAACACGGTACAAAGGAATGCAAGAGCCACTTCAGCTGTAGGCATTGCAAACAAAGGCACCACACCTTATTGCATAAGGCCAACGAGACCCAGCCTTACAGCGCCGCTCAAAACACTGTTGACACTCGCCCAAGCACGAGTGCTGCAGCCCTATCCTCGTTACAGTCCACTCAAAATACCACAATTCCAAATATCACGTCCCTTACCCTACAAGACAAAAGATCTTCTCCGAACCCAACTGAACGGGAAACACTGCTCTTCACCGCTATTGTTCATATCGAAGCCAGAGGCCAGAGATTCGAGGCAAGAGCAATCATCGACCCTGGATCTCAGTCCACATTCATATCGGATAAACTGAAAAACCGATTGAAACTTCCAACCAAACCAAATTTAGTTCACGTCTCGGGGCTAAATCAAGCTATAACAGAAACCTCGACTAAAGCATGCCTGTTTAACATATGCTCTCGGGTGGACCCCAATTTTAAATTAGAAGTATGGGCCCCAGTTCTCAAGACCCTACCCTCGAATTTACCACCCCAGACGTTAGACTTAAAGCATCAAAGTGAAACTGCTTCATTGAAACTTGCAGACCCTCACTTCACCGTCAGCCGTCCTGTAGATCTCTTAATTGGTCTCGACTTAGGACCCTCCATTTATTGTATGGAAACCCCAATGCGTTCTATTGGATCCCTACTAGCCCAAAAGACAGTTTTTGGCTGGATCGTGGGCGGACCAATAAATCAAGCCACACAAAAAGCAACTACAGTCTCACTCTGCAACGTAACGTCCCTCGAAAAAATCCTCACACGCTTTTGGGAGGTGGAGGAAACCCCAAAAAAGATTTTGAGGTCAGATGAAGACACTTTTTGTGAAAACAATTACATATCTACAACCCGTAGACACCAAACAGGAAGGTATATTGTTACCCTACCGTTTAAACATGGAGAAGAAATCGGAAACTCTCGAAACATCGCCATGGCACAGTATTTGCGAATGGAACGCATGTTATGTCAAAAGCCTGACATAAAGAAACAGTATGACCAAGTCATACTAGAATATCTCGATTTGGGACATATGAGAAAAGTCTCTCCCCTCGAAATATATAAGGCCCCAAATTATTATCTGCCGCATCACGCAATAATAAAACCTGACCGGTTGACCACTAAACTTAGGGTGGTTTTTAATGCCTCGAGCCCCACTTCAAACAAGAAGAGCCTTAACGATATATTATTTCCTGGACCCATTCTTCAGCCAGATCTCGTTCTACTGATCATGAAATGGAGATTTTTCCAATATGTATTCAACGCCGACATTACAAAAATGTATCGGCAAATATTAGTTGACCCAAATCAAACAAAATATCAAAGAATTTTGTTTAGAAAATCAGAAAATGACCCTGTGGAAGATTTTGAGCTGTTAACTGTGACTTTTGGAGTCAATTGCGCCCCGTTCTTGGCCATAAGAACGCTTCTTCAGTTAGCTGAAGATGTGAAGTCAACTCACCCCCTCGCATCAAAAATATTACAACAAAATATGTACGTTGACGACGTTTTGGCCGGTGAACACAATATAGAAGATGCCATAAAATCCAGAAAAGAACTAAGCGAAGTTCTAAAATCAGCCGGATTTGACCTAATGAAATGGACATCAAATGACCCTCGAGTAATTCAAGATTTACCAAATGAGACCCTTTTACCTTTGGATTGGCTTAACTTAGCAGAAAACGCTGGAACCAAGACCCTCGGAATAAAATGGATCATTTCAACGGACTCATTTAGTTTCACAGCTCCAGATATTGAAGTCAAACAAAATTACACCAAACGGGAAGTTTTGTCAACAATTGCAAAATTTTTCGATCCTTGCGGATGGTTAGCCCCAATCATAGTTGACGCAAAATTAATTATGCAACAAATTTGGTTGGATAAAATAGAGTGGGATGACATCTTAAAGACCTTAACTTGCATGAAATGGCAAAAGTTCGTCAGTAATTGCCCCTCAATCCACACTCTAAGAATACCTCGTTGGATAAAATACAGCCCCTCGTGTCTTATAGAAATTCATGGATTCTGCGATGCCTCAGAAAAAGCTTATGCGGCGGCTGTCTATATTAGAGTACAACAGAAAAACAACAATACGTACACTACTCTTTTAGCTTCAAAAACTCGTGTGGCCCCTTTAAAAAATCTGTCATTGCCTCGACTCGAACTATGTGGTGCGGTCCTCTTAGCAAATTTAGCCTCTGGAATTCTGCCAAATCTTCAGACCCAAGAAGTAAATTCATATTTTTGGACTGACTCCACTATAGTGCTCGCTTGGTTAAAAAAATCACCGTGCACTTGGAATACTTTCGTTGGAAACCGAGTGTCCGAAATCGTGCAAAAAGTCGGAAATCGCAATTGGCAACACGTGGAATCAAAGCAAAACCCTGCAGATGTCGCCAGCCGAGGATGCCCCCCACAGGAACTCGAAAACCACAATTTATGGTGGTATGGACCCTCATGGCTGAAATTACCAAAATCTGAATGGCCACTTCCAGCATATCCACAAGATACACAGATTGAAGAAAAACGCATTAAGGCAATGACAACCACTACTTACAATGACCCTCTAACTCGTTTTTCCTCGTTATCGCGGGCTTACCGAGTAATTGCATATGCTCTACGCCTTTGGAGAAACACAGGAGAATCTCGAAAACATCTTCGAATCTCGTCACTGGAACTCACCGTTGAGGAAATTTCGTCTGTAAAAAGTCGACTTATCATTTTGACCCAAAAACATCATTTCCCTGATGAACATCGAAACTTATCACAGCACACTCAGATCTCTAGAACTAGTCATCTTCTGACCCTAAACCCCTTCATAGATTCTAAAGGAATCATCCGAGCAAATGGTCGTCTTGTCCAGTCACCAGCTTTGACGTACAATGAACGTCACCCTATTTTGCTACCATATGATTCTACATTATCAAAATTACTTGTCCAATTCACACATCAAATCACGTTACATGGACAAAATCAACTGATGACCCGAGTTTTGCGAACTGAATTTTGGATATTCAGATTAAAGCCCCTCGTAAAGATGGTAATTAATAATTGCAAAACCTGCGTGCTATACAAAAAACAGACTCAAAATCAGATTATGGCATCATTGCCACCCGAACGAACAACACTCTCGAGACCCTTCGCCGTCACTGGAGTGGACTATGCAGGACCCTTCGACATCCGGAATTTCACTGGTCGATCGTGTCGCATTACCAAAGGATATGTATGCATTTTCGTGTGTTTCTCAACCAAAGCGGTTCATCTTGAAGCAGCAAGTGACTTATCAACACAAGCTTTTTTGGCCGCTTTTTCTCGCTTTATTGGACGACGTGGATGCCCTGCTGTCATACACTCGGATAATGGAACCAACTTCGTTGGAGCTGCATCACTATTAAAAAAGGATCGACTCGAGTTCATAAAAAATCTTCAAAGTCAAGTAACACACCACTACAGTCACCAAAACATCGATTGGAAATTTATACCCCCGGGTGCCCCTCATATGGGAGGACTCTGGGAAGCGGGTGTAAAATCATTTAAATCACACCTCCGGAAAATGATACCCAACATGAAATTCACTTTCGAAGAGCTGTCTACAATTTTGACTCGAATAGAATCTTGCCTAAACTCTCGACCCTTAAGCCCTGCTAGCGATGACCCTAATGATTTATCTCCATTAACCCCTGGACACTTTCTTGTCGGTTCACCGCTAATGATCCCAGCGGAACAAGACATAGGCAACGAAAATCCTACCCTCGTAAACCGTTGGAAACGGCTTAAAGTAATTTATCACTCCTTCTGCCAAAGGTGGAAGTCTGAATATCTTAGCCAACTTCAACGCCGTTACAAATGGAAAAGCCAAAAGGAAAACGTCCGGGTTAACGATCTCGTCGTCATTAAAGACAACAATTTGCCCCCAAATGAATGGAAAATGGGACGGATTATTAAAACTTATCAGGGATCCGACAATAACAGTCGGGTGGTTGACATACGAACGGCACAAGGCACATGCACTCGACCCATAACAAAAGTTGTCGTCCTTTTTCAAAACTCATTAATACTGCACACTTTTCAACATCATTTAAAATAACACCCTCTTCTAATTACAGCAATGGCAGCACGACCACTATTTCTTTCACGCAATGCCTGTGGTATATGTGACGATAACCATGCTCTTAGCCACTGCCCTCGATTTTTAGATGGTAATGCGCGTCAACGGTACGAAACGGCTAATGACAAGGGCTATTGCACAAATTGTTTGGCGCGATCACATCGCATATCATTTTGCCCAAGTATACTCACATGTCTGGTTTGTGGCCAACGTCACCATACCACGTTACATGGCGCACCACAGCTCGACAGAGACAACAACAACCGAAATGGGTCACGATCCCAGGATGTAAGACTCAACAATTCAGCCCCTCGTACTAGAAGATCAAGAGAAGAGTCTACCCAAACTCCCGCAAAAAAAACTTTATGAAAATTCGTCCATATTTTTACCTACAGCCACCATCGAGGTACAATATGAAGACAATCATGAGGAGTGGTTAGGTCTTCGAGCTTTAATAAACCAAGCTTTTCCGGTCACTCGAATAGCTCACTCGACCGTTCAAAAGCTTGGGCTTCCTATATTTAAAAAGCGGAATCATAATGTAGTGGAAGTTCGTTTCAGAGCTCGTGGTTCTCGAAAACGTTGGGGCAAAACTGTAACTGCCTTAGTTACCAAGGATTTACCACGTCGCCTCTATACTGGACCAATTCGTGAAAACCCGTGTACCGAATTTTCGGATGACGCCATCGCCGATATAGACCCTCGATCAAACACGGCTGTTGAAATTGAATTGGGAGCTGAAATTTTCCCTGATATTGGTGCCTTTGATATACCGGTTGGAAAGGTTGTAGCCCAAAAATCTGCATTGGGGTATTTATTTACCGGCCCCTCGAATGCCTTTTGGTAAACGAACACTTTTTCGTGCCCGGCAGAATGTTTATAATTGCCTTAATAATTATAAACCCTTAACCTAATTGGGTCAAACAATTATAGAATGACCCTCGTATTCAAATCATTATCAAATGACCCTCGTATACAACGGGATCATCTGCTGTTGAATTTTTTATATATAACATATTCTCTCTTTATTTTACTTTATATACTTCTTGCACTTTCGCTTATTAGAAGTTTTAGTTTTTTGTTTTTAACTACTCTAGTTTTGGATATCAAAGTGAAGTGCCACAAGTAAAACTCAACCAAAAATTGTAAATTTGAAATAAAAATTTGAATTAAAATTTAAATAAATAAATAAACAATACAATACAATCAAACAGTGTGAAAAACATTTATTTTAAATAAAACCTTACAACTAAAATTGAAAATTAAAAAGAACCGTGTTTTTTTTTCTATAATTTAGTACAAAACTATACAGATACAGTTCAATCTCACAAATTTTAACCATTTTCTTCCTTGGGTCACACCACATTGGGTCGTGGGCACGCATTAGGCTACCAAAAATATTTGACCAAATTTTTTATTTAAGCATATTGTTTCCAAATACTGGAGATAATAAAACTGTAAGTAAAGTAGTAGTCCAAAGTAGAGATGCGCACCAATCACGTGATTACCGTGAATCACGTGAATCACGCGTGAATCACGTGATTCGTGAGTAATTTTATTTTCTACTCACGTGAGCGTGCGTGATCGTGAGTAACAAAAAAAAGTTCGTGCGTGATCGTGCGTGAGTAAAATTGCTGCGTGATTTTTTCGTGATTTTAATTTTTTCTCCGTTTTTTTTTAAGTTCTTTCAAATAAATTTAAATTTAGTAAGTTTTTTGAGCAATTTTAAAAAAATTTCGCTCCACTGTTCAAATTGATTAGAATTTGCCACAGCATATTTCATAATTGGATTTTAAAAATTCAGTATAGTTTTCGAATTATCGCGGGTCGAAAACTTTTAGCAATAGTGAGAAAAATACAACCTGTATAAGGGATATAATCTTATCCCTGTTAAATTTTTTAAAACATTTCAAAAATAAAAAAAAAATTATTTTCTAATGGAAAATTATGGGAACCTCGTACTCAAACCAGAATAGCTTTTGATCCCCCTCTGAATTTTGGATATGATATGCAAAACATTTTGACTATCACCGAATTTAAAAAAAAATCGAAGATGTGTTGTTTTAAATATTTGATACTTTTCTTTAATGAATCATTTTGTATTTAAAATTATTTCCAAAAAGCACAAGACTTAAGCTCTCATATGAGCCAAGAGTTGTGAAAATCGGAAAATTGGTTAAAAACTTACAACATGTTTTATGTGATGATATGTTTTTCTAATTTTGCAAAAAAAAAGTCGAGCTTTGACCTGACATAATGCGATCAATAAACCGAATTTAAAAAACGATAGAAAGTTCCATTATCATAGGTATGTTGGCTATCTATGTGCCAATTTTCAATTAAATCTGAAGAAACCATTCTCAAAAACTACTAAAATTGGCTCTTAATATTTTGGAATTGCCCTTTAATAATTACAAAAACACTTTGTAAATTTAAATAAATTTAAAAAAAATAAAAAATATGGCATAAAATTTTTTTTCATTTTAATTCGTGAGTATTTCGTGAACGTGATTACATCGTGAGCGTGATTAAAATTGTTTCTACTCACGTGAGCGTGCGTGAGCGTGAGTACAACAAAAAATTTCGTGCGTGATCGTGCGTGATTACATTTTTTTTTTCGTGAGCGTGCGTGATCGTGATTGAAAAGTCACTCACGATCCCATCTCTAGTCCAAAGTCAGGACTTTTAGGGATATTAAAATTATTTTTTTTGTAGACCTGTTCTAAAACGTAATGAGATGAGTTTCTGTTAAGATATTTTATCGCTATAAGCGCTAACTCAAAGATAAGATATTGATATTTCATAATTATTTAACGCATTGCCGTACTTTAAGGTAGTATAGAATGAAAACAAAGAGCATAGACACACCACATTACCACGCGTCCTTTAAAATTTATCAATTTTGGTACAAATATTCTCCAGACGATTATAAATAAATTCTTTTCTTCTTTTTGCTAAATTAGATGAAGTTCGCGTTTTATCGTTATTCAAAGATGAGATTTTTCAGTAAAACTATAAAAATACATGAATTTTAAAAGATCATATCTTTTGAACGCGTTGTCGGATTGTCATAAATTTGATAACACATTAAAGCTTACATCGTCTACTTTATGGTAGTCCACACTTAAATAGCTGTTATTTTGCAAAAAGGATAACAAATTTTTGAAAATAAATATCTTCCATTTTCTTTATTTTGTTTTCACAGATCACTTGAAGTGTTCTCTAGAACATATAAAAATTTCAGATTGGGGCAGAAATGGGTTTATAAGCTATCTGTATTTTACTAAAAAATCGTTTAATTTTATATTAGATTTTTTTAGCATGATAATGTTTTTAGGCTGGTGTCTAATTTTAAAAAAGTTGCAGGACGCCACCTCAGTTTGACTACATAATCAAACGATTAACAAAAAAGGAAATTGGAA
This sequence comes from Pegoplata infirma, assembly GCA_963921195.1. Lineage (NCBI taxonomy): Eukaryota > Metazoa > Arthropoda > Insecta > Diptera > Anthomyiidae > Pegoplata > Pegoplata infirma. Next base: position 152,836,201 of record OY992538.1, read on the forward strand.
TTACTGTTTTCATTTTCTTAAAACCAAATATTTTTGTAACTTGGGTTCGTAACTTGGATAATAATTCATCTCTTGGGGAATAAAACAAATATTCACCAGCTGGTGAATAAAACGTAACATAATTATTTTGCATCAATATTTTTTTTCCTCAATATTTTTGTTTTCATCAATATTTTTTTTCATCAAAAATTTTTTTTTTCATCTATATTTTTTTTTTCAATAATATTTTTTTTTTATCAATATTTTTTTTTTTTCATCAATATTTTTTTTTTCTTTATCAATAATATTTTTTCATCAATTTTTTTTTTTATCAATAATTTTTTTCATCAATATTTTTTTTCTCATCAATAGTTTTTTTTTCATCAATATTTTTTTTTTTCATCACCATTTTTTTTTTCATCAATATTTTTTTTCATCAATATTTTTTTTCATCAATATTTTTTTTAACAAAATTTTTTTTATCGAATTGTTTTGTTCATCAATATTTTTTTGTCATAAGTTTTTTTTCATCAATATTTTTTTCATAATTTTTTTGGCAAAAGTGCACTTTATGGAGCACAAACATTTTTTGGGGGAAACAAGAAATTAAAATTTAAGGGGCTGGGCCTCGGACCCACCTGTAGCCTTCAGGTTTGTGTGCACACAAAAAATTATTGGCTAAAAATTTTCAATTAAATGTATTGATCAACAAAATTTAAATGAGTCAATCAATGTTTTGATTAAAATTTTTGGTATTTTTTGTTACAAATTTTCAACATACAAGATTTTTTTTCGCTTTAATTTATTTGAATAGATATACAAAATAAAATATTCAAAAATATACAAAATAATCGGTCTTTACTTTTTTTATTGTTGGCAACATATTGGAAAGCAAAAAAGATGCATTTTTTGATAATTTTGTCATAAGCTTACAATTCATTTGTTAAATCAATCATTATTTTGATTGACTTTAAACAAAAAATTGATCAAATTTTTGATCAAAATCGAAAAAATGTTTGATTGAAATAATTTTCAATCAATCACCTACAATTTGATGATTGGTATAACAATTTTATTAATTGGAGGAATTTCAATCAAAAAATTGATTGAATCCGCGTTTTTGTTGATTGAAATTCGTTTCAAATTTTTTCTGTGTGGATACTTAAGTTAAGGGTAACTAAAAAAGAAAAATAAATATAAAGAGGGCTAGGTCCCAGGGGCTTTCTAGGTCCATAAAACCGTCCTGATGGTATTTCGGCCGGGCGCTGGGACTACAAAACCCATAAATTAATTTGTTGGCGTCGCAAAATAAAGTTTGTTTTGTGTATCAGGCCTTTTACCCGGGTAATTACTAAATGTCTAAACTATTGAACAGAAAGATACTAAAATGGATATAGGGGGTACCATAGAGTAAAGAATATATCAGAGATTTTGAAAGGCCCCAAAACAATATGCCACTTTATATAAATTGGTTCTCTTAATGTTTAAGAGAGTTTTTACATGCAATAGCATAGGCTAAGAGAACCAACTTTTTGAGAGAGAAAATTAAATGGTAGCCAACCAACCTGATACCCACTGAGGGGGTACAATATTGTTAAAATACATACAAAAAAAAATACATATTTGCAACCGTTAGCAAATTACGTTTCATTTGAATACCCATACATACATGTTGGTGTGTGGGGCTGTTGTTTTGCTCCAGGGGCTCTTCCGGGGCCCAGTCCCCTTAAATTTTAATCGTGGCATATTTTTGTTTTCCAAAATATTCGTGTCCCGTAAAGTGCACCTTAGCCATTATTTTTTCATCAAAGATTTTTTTTCCAATAATCTTTTTTCAAAAAAAAGTTTTTTTATCGACAAACACAGACAAACAGATTGATGGATATCACTAAAATGTCTTAAAAACCTAATGACCATGTATGTTCATTAGGGTGGCAGCTATTTTGCAAAACTTCGAATTTGAAGGAGTGCACCCCTAATTTTTATTACATTTGGTCTAAAAATGCTATGCTAAAAATTTCAGCCAAATCGGATAACGTTAACACGAGGCGCATCGAGGTCAAAGGTAAAAAAATAGCCATATTTTGATAAAAAACATTAAATAAATGGTGTTGTTTTTTGAATATATTGTTAAAAAGTGGTACACGAGGTGTTTTTAGTATAAGAAGATAATCGTCTTATTTTTCTTCCCTGTCAGATAACTCTTCCTCCTTGCATTTGCCATTTTTCATTTTATTTCACAAGAGATATTTGGATCAAATAGTGCAACAGCTTCACCACTGACAATGAGATACCAAAGATGTCAGAGAATCTCTTCTCCAATTGTTGAGACATCTTATTAATTGAAGCATAATTAGCAATCGCTTTAAAAAAAATCAAATCATTATTTGGAGGTTCTATTGCTTTATTGGCGCTAAACCAAAATTTCACGTAAATTGTTTTTGGTCAAACCTAAAACATTTCTAGGCAATATATGCCTTTTGTCATCCATCGAGCATGACTGATGGGTCCTAGTGGGCTAAAATGTGTATTAGGAATATTTTCACCAAGGTATAATACAACAATTTCAAGAAACTCCTTAAAATCGTCTCTGGGTCGCTTTTCCTTTATTTGACCCCAACAAAACAACTTGATGCAGGTTGGACTAGAGCTGGTATGTTGCCTGCCACTTTCTAATCTTCTATGCCAGGACTGTATGGTTTGAGTTTTATATTTTCCCATTACTCTTTAAAACGCTCAAAAATTGGAACTCCTAGTCCAGACGTTTTGCCGAATTTGGTTTCAAACACTTCTTTTATTTGAAGTTCATTAATATGATGTTTGCATGTCAGATATAGGGAGTCAGTTTGCATTTCCCGTCCCTAAGAGGCACTATCGGAGCGTTAAGAGCTGAATTTATAAATAAAAGTGTTGCTAATTATTGTACTTTTGTAAATTCTAAATACTCCAACGTTGGGTTCCAGTACCCTTACGAATTTGGTTTTCCTAAGGGAAGCACACTTATAAAGTGGAAATACGCCGTAGGCATGTTCGGAAAAAATGTGGGGGGCAACAACTTATGGGGGTAAGTCTGCATTCCCTATCCCTAAGAGGCACCATGGGAGCGATAACATCTGATTTTATAAAAAATATTAAAAAATGTGTGGGGACCCCCTTAAGGCTTAAAAATAGAGGGTAGGTTTGTTTGGGGAAAATGTTGGGGCTGAAAAAATATTGGGGTTCAGTCATACATTTAACTTCTCTAGGGTCACCCCCGCGCCAGTTAGAGCGGTAGAAGTAAATTTTATAAAAATGACATTTTGTGTGGGAGACCCCTTAGGAATTACAAATAGGGAAGTGGTATATTCAGAAGAAATGTTGTGGGTGGAAAATAAATGGGGGTCGGTCTAGATAATGACCCCTCTAGGAGGCACCATTGGACCGGTAGGAGCTGTTGTAATAAAACAAATTAAGAAAAAATAAAAAAAATGTATGGAGACCACCCTAAGGGTTGAAGATAGAGGGTAGGTATGTTCTAAGAAAATGTTGAAGTTGAAAAAATATTGGGGGTCGGTCATACATTTGATTCCTCTGGGGTCACTTCTGAGACAGCTAAAGAGGTAGGAGCAAATATTTTTAAAAATTAAATCTTTGTATGGGAGCCCCCTTAGGGAGTAGAGATAGGGCTTAGTTATGTTTGGGAAAAGTGTTTAGGGGGAAAAAATAATGGGGGTTGGTCTCACATTTAACCCATCTTGGGGCAAAACCAGGCGAGCTGTAGGGATTTTTGTGGATTTTTTTTCCTCTATGCCCAACTTTGACCCCGATGAGCGACCCCAAGATCCTATCCGACCTGCCCCATTTTTTGGCTCATGCATTTTTTTTACGAACCTCACAAAATAAGCGGTTCTATCGTGTCGAAATCGTAAACTCGTGCACTATCCCACCCCTAATGTCCATACAAGTGCATATCCGTAATTTGAGGGTACATGTACATTAATGATCATTAGAGTGTCCCTTATTTTGGAAATGTTGGAAATGTTGAGACGGTACCCACTCATTTTTTTCCTTTTGACTAAAAAATAACTCAGGAAAAATTTTACGCCCCTACGACCACGCCTTCCCTACGCGACGGGGCCTTAAAGAACGGGGCCTTAAAAATAATTTTTCCATACAAACCAAAAATTTTTTTTTTGATTTTTAATTTTTTTGTTATTAATTATAATATTACTTGGTTAGCTTATTCACGACAAAAAATTTGATTTTGGTGGGATGAGGCTTTCAGTTCTAAAAAATTTTTCGAAAAAAAAAATTTAGAGCTTTTGGGGTCCTACAGTAAAAATTTTTTTAAAATTTTTTTTTTTAGATTTGACAAGCAACGGTTTTAGTTGTAATGTTGCTTTTAATGATATATATTCATAAAAAAATATTATTCATATCTGTGACATCTTGATCGTGTACCGAAAAACAGATAGGTATTTTTAATACCTTTAATCTGATACCACACATGCCTATATCAATTTTGTTTAAGTAGGCGTAAATCGTAAAAAACTGAAAAAGGTCAATTTCCCCCCATTCAAATCGACCCCCCCTAAAAATGAGTTTGGGCCGCTAAAAAAAATACGTGTCGAATTAATTTTCATTCTTAACAACATATCCAAATTTCATGAAGATCGGAGGGTGACACCAGGGAGACTTCCCTTGTAAGTAATATTATAATTAATAACAAAAAAATTTAAAATCAAAAAAAAAATTTTTTGCTTTGTATGGAAAAATGATTTTTAAGGCCCCGCTCTTTACGGCCCCGTCGCGTAGGGAAGGCGTGGTCGTAGGGGCGTAAAATTTTTCCTGAGTTATTTTTTAGTCAAAAGGAAAAAAATGAGGGGGTACCGTCTCAACATTTCCAACATTTCCAAAATAAGGGACACTCTAATGATCATACATTGTCATACCCCGAGTAAAAAAAAATTGTATGGTAAAACATGTTATCTTATAAAATTATATATAATTTATTGGATCTGATTTTGCTAAATTTCATCCGAAAATTGGCCGCGCCAAAGTTATCTCATAACATCATATAATATATGAAGTTACAGTTTAATATTTGATTGTATGTGATTTCATCCGGAAATTGGCCGCGCCAAAGTTATCCCAAATTATCTATTATCATGATTTTGTATTAAATATGATATAATATGATGTAATTTCATCCGGAAATTGGCCGCGCCAAAGTTATCTTAAAATATCCAATATCATGAGTTTATATTAAATTGGATATTATATAATGTAATTTCATCCGAAATTTGGCGGCGCCAAAGTTATCTTATAATATATGATATCTTGATTTTATAAAAAAATTATTGGATACATTTTTATCCAAAAAATGTTTCTGTTTTTAGATTTATTTTTAGATATAATAATGTCAAACTGAAAATAAATAAAAAAAAAAAAAACTTCGAACGGACGGGGATTAGAACCACAAGTCTTCCGTTTTGTAATCGCAATCTCTACCCTCTAGACCAGCGGACGTTGTTAACAAATAATAACTTTAAAAGACTTAGTTTTAAATAAATTGATCGTATCTAATTATATCAAATTGATCTAACATATAGTGATATATGATTATATCCAATTAAATATGTTATTCACTTGTACACAATTTTCAAAAAGACTTAGAAAATTTTTGATAAAATTTGCAAAAAAAAAAAAAATGGAATGACGTACAACGCTATTAGGGGCTTCCATGGTAAGCTTAAACAATAATTTTACTGTAGCGATATGCCTTACTTCCAAGTCATAGGCTTCCAAAGTGAAATAAGACTTTGGCTTATAAGTTTGAAATTTTTCATGGAATCAGGAAATCAGAATTTGATTTGAGATCGGGTTTCAAAAATCATTGATAATTTGATAATTTAAACCAAATATAGCTATTATTAACTATATAAATGCAATGCAATTGTTTAAAAATGAATGCAAAAATTCAAAAAGTAAAATTTTTTAAGTTCTAAAAAAACAAATGCAATAAAAAAGTGTTTTCTATTTAAAAAAAAATAAAAAAATAAATTTTTTTCTGGAATCGAACTCGGGTTCCCAAAAATGATAGATAATTTTATAATAAATTAAATATAGTTATATATAACTACATATATAACAGCAATATAATTTTTTAAAAATGATTGCAAAAATTCAAAAAAAGAAAAAATTTTAGTTCTAAAAAAAATAAATGCAATAAAAAAGTGTTTTCTATTTAAAAAAAATAAAAAAAAATATATTTTTTTTTTCTGGAATCGAACTCGGGTTCCCAAAAATTATAGATAATTTTATAATAAATCAAATATAGTTATATATAACTGTATAAAAGAAAAATATTTTTTTTAAAATGATTGCAAAAATTCCAAAAATGAAAATTTTTTAGTTCTAAAACAATTAAACGCAATAAAAAAGTGTTTTCTATTTAAAAAAAAAAAAAAAATTTTCTCGACTGGGCCGGGAATCGAACTCGGGTTTCCAAAAATCATATGTAATCTTATATGATACAATAAAAAGTTTTGTATAACCATATATGTTGACACACAAAAATAAATTTTGAAATACTGGCATATATAATTATATATGACTAGTTGTTTGGTCAAAAAAATATTTTTTTTATACATGATTATATCAAAATATATATTCCATTACATATGCGACCATTTATAAATATATATTGAGTTTACCCGAGTAAAAAAGATCTGATATAATCATATATGCTATTATATAATTATTTATATTTATATATGGTTATGCATGAACTTTGATATGGCCATATAAGTTTATATATAGCATTGTATTTTTCCTTATTTTTTAATATGATAACATACATATTCATATCTATTTATATACCAATCCATATGAAATTAGATATGACACATAAGGTCGGGAATTTTTAGATATGGCAGATAAAAAGATATATGATTTTATTTATAATTATATCCCGAATTTTTTTTTTTAAATTTTCAAGTCCCGGACAATTAAAAAGTAATTAAAAAATTTTGAAGTCCTATAAAATTTTATGAAAATTTTCCAAAGTCCCGGACACAAAATTATTTGACAATTTTTTTTGGAGTAAAAAAATCATTGAAAATGTTTTTAGGAGAAATTTAATTCTTTTGAAAAATTTTTAAGTTCCGAAAAAATGTTTTTAAATTTTCTAAGACACAAAAACTTTTTGGAATTTTTAAATCCCTTAAAAATGATTTTAGAAAAAAAAAATTGACAAATTTTTAATAATTTGCTAAGTCCCGAAAAAATTCCGAAGAATGCAATAAAAACTCTTCTAATTGATAATGTATGGGTCATTATTAGTAAAATCAATCATGAATATTCTTGACCCCCTCCGATATTGATGAAATTTGGTTAAGTTCTTACACTACGTAAAAAACTAACAAATGCAAATTTTCAGCCCTCTAAGTCAACAGGGGCCGAAAATGCGGAGGGTCAAAGTTTCCCCCGAAATCTCCCAGTCGCGACACTTTACACCGTAAAAACTTAATATCGTTGGTTTTATTATAGCTAGAAAGCCCATTTTTGGTTTATTTTGAAGCTCATAATATGCTCTATAAGACCTACCATAACCAAAAAATTTTCGTAAAAAAATAAGGGGTACCTCCCTTATTTTAAGGTCGTGATATACGAAGGAGAAAATGGGGAGGATGGTATCCCCCGATTTTTTTTTTTACTTGATAATCTTATAGAGAAAGTCCTAAAGAATATATTCTAAAATTTTTAAGTTGGGACAACAATGGGATCACCCAAAATCAAAATTTTTCACAATTTCCCCTAAAATCTCCAAATCGCAACACTCTTGAACCTTAACAATATAATATCATATGTGCTGTTGTAGCTACAGAGTCCATTTTTGTTTGTTTTAAAGCTTATAGTACGCTCTACAATACCTACCTTAACCAAAAAATTTTAGAAAAAAAGGAAGGGTGCTCCCCTTATTTAAAGGTCGTGGCAAAGGGTGGAGGAAATGGGGGAAAAGTATCCCCCGATTTTTTTTTTACTTGGTATTCTCAAAGTGCAAGTCCTAATGAACATATCCTAACATGTTTATGTTGGGACAACAATCAGATCGACCAAAATCAAAATTTTTCACAATTTCCCCCAAAATCTCCAAATCGCGACACTCTTGTCCATTACAAATTTAATATCGTGGACTGTATTGTAGCTACAGAGTCCATTTTTGGTTTGTTTTGAAGCTCTTAATATGCCCTACAATATTACTATTACAAAAAAAAAATAAAAAAAATTAGGGGTGCCTCTTGTATTATAAGATTGTGGCAAGGGGTGGGGGAAATCGGGGGATAGTATCCCCCAATTTTTTTTTACCGTGTTTTTTTTTTTTTAAAGAGTAAGTTCTAGAGAGCATATCCTGAAATTTTTATCTTAGGACTCCAATGGGAGTCGCAAGAATGTCGCGATTTGATGATTTTGTGGAAAAATTTTGATTTTGGTCGATCCCATTGTTGCCCCAACATAAAAATTGTAGACTATGTTCATTAGGACTTGCACTTTGAGAATCCCAAGTAAAAAATCGGGGGATACTTCCCCCCATTTCCTCCACCCTTTGCCACGACCTTCAAATAAGGGGGGCACCAATTCCTTTTTTTTGGAAAATTTTTTGGTTTTGGTATGTCTTGAAGAGCGTATTATTAGTTTTAAAACAAAAAAAAATGGATCTGTAGCTACAAAAGCACTTATGATATTAAATTTTTAAGGTTAAAGAGTGTTGCGATTTGGAGATTTTGGGGAAAATTGTGAAAAATTTAGATTTTGAGCGAACCCATTGTTGTCCCAACCTAAAAATTTTAGAATATATTCTTTAGGACTTTCTCTATAAGAGTGTCAAGTATAAAAAAAATCGGGGGATACCATCCTCCCCACTTTCTCCTCCGTATATCTCGACCTTAAAATAAGGGAGGTAACCCTTATTTTTTTTCGAACATTTTTTTGTTATGGTAGGTCTTGTAGACAGTGTTGCCATATATTTTTTTGAAAAAACTTTTTATTTCTGAAAAAAAATCTTTTTTTTTGTGAAAAAATCTTTTTTTTACAAAAGTATTGAAAAAATTAAAAATTAATACATTATGTATTTTCAATTCATTTTTTATATCAAGTGTAAAAAAAATTAATAAAAAAAACAACCAAGCGTTCATTTGGAGTTCTTCAGAAAGCATAATCCCTTTTTCTTAGCGCTCTTATAATATCATAATAATAATTTTAAACTAACGATCAGTTTTTTTTTTTGTTTTCGCAATTTAATTACAAATCATTTTTAATAATTAATTAAACCTAACCGAGAACTGGTTACAATGCCCGTCGTCTCGTTGTATCGAAATCGACCAAGGGTTTAGTGGGAATCGAACCCACGACCCCCTGCTACATAGGCTAGCATGCTACCAACTAACCTACAGGAGCCTTATATGTAGGGTTGCCAGAATTTTATTTCGAAAATGCGGGACAAACTCCCAAAAATTACAAAAATGGCGGGATTTTTAAATTTTTCGCGGGACAAAAATATTTTTATGAACAAAACTAAAAAATTTTGCAGCATGTTGTCGAGTTTTATTGTTTTAAATAGAGACTACCAACCTCTAGTGCATTTTGAAATAGAAAAAATATTTTGTTTTTCAAAAACATTTGTGCAGCTTTTGGCATACATTTTTTGAAAAATATTTTTTTTTTTAAATAAACACTAAGATTGTAAACTTTTTTGTTATACCCAATTCACACCTGAGGTGAAATCTCGTTCGAACAAGATTTCGATCATATGGTTGTGTACAAAATGATGCAGACCATATGATCCAAATCTCGTTCGAACGAGATTTCACCTCAGGTGTGAATAGGTCTTTATTTTTTCCTTAAAAAGGTTCTAAATCTACATCATTTGGGCGGCAAGATAAAACCATTTTTAAAAAAGCTTACAATTAAGCCTTTTAAAAACTTAGGCTTTAAAAGTAAAAAATAGTGGTTGTTAAAAAAAATTGCAAAAAAGCGGGAATATGGAATCCCGCGCGGGACGCGGGAATCGGTTATGAAAAGCGGGACAATCCCGCCAAATGCGGGACGTCTGGCAACCCTACTTATATGACTCATAAAAGATTCTGAAAAATATATGTTTGTATTCTTTCCTGACTCTTTTATGAATGTTCAAAAAAACATATTTTTAATTTTTTACATATCCAGAATTAAGAGTCAAACATGAATCTTTCAGGAATCCAAATGTCGAGCGTTCTATTAATTTTTTGGAGCCTTGAAAGAATCATAACTTATGAAGGCTCAGAAAATTGTGCACAGTAAGCAAATATCAAACACCGGTGCATGCTCGACAATATATGACGGATTGGATCTATATGTGGTAAAATATTTTATTAGTGCAACAATTTAAGAGAAAAATTATTCTATGTTGGCAACTTACAGATTTAAGTGAATATCGTGTGGAATTTTCATATGGCGACCAAGTCAAAGAATGGTCTGATTTTAAATGGATTTAATAAGGTTACCAAGCTAAAAACAAAATTGTAATCGAATATCTCATATTTTTATAGAATAAAGACGTATTTAATTGTAACCGTTTACATAGACTGAAGGACGGACACGCTAAGTCAAATCAGATAGTGATTCTGAATCGGTCGGTATACTAAAAACTTGGTCTACGACCAATATTTCGGGTATTTACAAAATAAAAATGATGCTTTTTGTATTTTTTAACTAATTAAGAAAAACTTGAAAAAACTTTATTATTTTCCAAAAAACTTATTTTTTTGGAAAAAATCTTGAAATCTTTTTAGCACCTCAAAAAACTTGCAAAAAAAGGGAAATCTTGATATATGGCAACACTGCTTGTAGAGCATATTATGAGCTTCAAAACAAACCAAAAATGGGCTTTCTAGCTATAATAGAACTAACGATATTAAGTTTTTACGGTGCAAAGTGTCGCAACTGGGAGATTTTGGGGGAAATTTTGACCCTCTGTGTTTTCGCCCACTCTTTACTTAGAGGGCTGAAAATAAGTGTGCATTAGTTTATCACTTAGTGTTACAACTAAACCAAATTTCATCAAAATCGGAGGGGGTCACGAAAATTTTTAGCTATTTTTGATTGATTTCACTAAGACTGACCCGTATCCAATCTGATAAAATAATTTCTAATTTCATCTTATTATATAAAAAATTATCTAATTTTAACAGATAAGATATGATTTAATACAATTAGATAGACCCATTTTTGGGATCAAACTTAATCAAATTTGATATTATTTTATCAAAAATAATAGAATTTGATATAATCGTATAATATTCGATCCGCCAATTTTCGGATCAAAATTACTATGGATTTACATAAAAGCATATCTGTTCATATATAATTAAATATTGCGTCATATAACTTTTTTTTACTCGGGTAGACGAAATTTGCGTATATATAGTACCATACAAACATAGATATGTTATCGTTTAAGACACATATAATTATATCTATTATTTTTGTTGGAAATTTTTTTAGTATGGAACCATATATTGTTTTAAATGGTATTATATTAGTCATATATAATTATACATAAATTGATACTGGATTTTTTGTTTAGTAAAGTCCTATACATAATTAGATATAAAGTCACGTATAATAATGTATGAAATCGGATTAAGTTTTATGTGCAACGTATGATTACATCTACCATTTATATTAATATATTATGAACAATATAATTAGATATGATTTTATATGACATCATTTAAAAAAATTGGAAAATTTCAAAGTGAGATATAATTTTATACTTTGACTCATATAGTTGTATATGGTTTTATGAAAACATATAAAATAATATACATTTATATAAATTCCTTTTTACTCGGGACATGAATTTGTATGTAAAATTTTTTTTTGTATTTTTTTCCATAAAACGTCTATTAATTGAAAATTTTTGAAATATAAATAATTTGTACTAATTTATGACACTGATTTTTTAATAAAAACTAACGAATATTTTAAAAATATACTTTGGACTTTATGATACTTTAGGATAATCAAAGCTTCGAAAAATTAACCACTTTTCGAATGAATTCACAAATAAAATACATTCGATTTTTATAGTCACTGAATACAATTATCTTTACATATCAATATTTCATGGAATGCATTCGATTTTTACCATTACAGCGAATTCTTGTTTATGAGAATTTTTAAAAGTGAATGCATTCTTTATTTCATACATTTATTATTCATGAGACTTAAAAATCGAATTTATAAAAAATTACGCATTCAATTTCAAAGTCGAATGATTCGAATTTTAAAATCAAATGTAAATTCATTCGATAAATTGTGATTGGGGAATGCAATCATTAAAGTTTAATTCAGAACACCAAATCTTATTAAGGGATGAAATCCTTCGCAGCTCTGAGAGTAATACTGTCAGAGTGTTCGAATTTTCTTCTAAATTTGGTTGTTTACGTTAGTGCCGTTCATATTCGCCTATAGAATACAAAAATTATAACCAATGTTGATGATGTATGATCATTATTGTCCAACCGAACGACTTTTTCAGACTGAACACATACATGAACTTCGTCCAATTTTGCAAAGTTCTGCCGAACCCAACTGTTTGTGATGAGTTAGTATGATTCAGTTCAAACACATAAATTTGAACTGTACTAATTTTTTTTTCACTTTTTACCTTCAAGCACTTGTAACTTGAAAGTAAAGATCAATTAATAAAAGACGAGTTTTTATTACTGGCCAATTAACTAAGTTTTATTCAATTATTTATACTAAAATTATGCTTACTTAACTAAATTATATTAACTTAAAATTTCTGGCCTTTTAGCCAATGGGAGTCGAGAATGCTAAAACTTGCTGAATTATCATAATTTGCCCCAAAATTAATATAAAATCTATGGCTTTGCAACCAATGCACAGTGGTTTCCCCCATTGGCCAAAAATAAAAAATAAATATGTTTTTTTTCTAAGCTTTACTGCACTAAATTTATTGATACATAACACTCTAAATTTTATGAATCTAACCAATTTTCTTGTTTTATTTACGAGATTTAATGTTTGTGTTCGTTGAAAGTGGGGGAATGTTGATATTGCATATATTGTGGTTGCATAGTCATAAAATAATACTTAAGTTTATCTAAAAAGTTTTACGCGATATTGTGGCAGAAGTTTCAAAAAACCCTACAAACAATAAATTTTAACCTATTTTCTACCAAATTAAATAATAAAAGCTGCAAAAATATAAGCCCATTAAAAAATCCCTGAACAATACTTTTTTGACCTTTTCAAAACACACGTTTTTTAAAAACTACTTTTTCACATAGACTTTTAGTTATTTGGCCCTCATCTGCCCACAACTTTTTATACATCAAATTAAAGATTTTTTACCCCTTTAAATTAAAAAATATTGTGGCCGCGGGCATATTTTCGCATATCGATGTGATTTACATAGATGGTGAAAAATTGCAGTTTGTTTTGTACTATTTCTTTTTAAGAATATAAGTAAACAGAAATATTTTGTTTTTAGTTGTTGTTATTTTAAACTTTATATTGCAGTTTAAAGTTTTTTTTTTTTAATTGTTGTTTTAAAATTTATATTGCAATATTAAGGTATTTGACTTTCGGTATAACCCTTCGACGACCATACATTTTCTGTCAAAGCGATTTTGAATTTCTTCTAATGGTCGTGATCTGTGACATAATAACTAATAGTTTAGAAACAAAAAATTGAACCCCTAACCTCTCTCCTTGCCCCTTATTTTTCTTGGTGAAAAAGTTTGCCCTTTGACGATTCCCCAGTTCTGGCCAAAGCTATTTGCTTCTGGCTGTGATTTTTAAGATCTACAACTCAATAATAGTTACTAGTGTCCGACCGAATATACCTTTTTTGGCCGAATCCGAATATTCAGCCAAATTTTCACTATTCGGCCGAAACCAAAGCAGAAGCCGAATATTCAAAAAAAATATATATTTTTGTAGTAAAAACAAGAAAAAGAGTAAAACTCGACTTGGCGGAATACACAAATGTACAAAAATTTTGTCTAGAATGATTTATTTTGAGCAAAAACCTGTTCTCAGACATTTTTGTAAATAAAATTTTTTTGAGTGTAAATTTTTTTCGATCGGACAATTTTTTTTGAGTGTAAAATCTTGTTTTAAATTTTGTTGGTATTCGGCTATATTCGGCCAAAAATGTGGCCGAAGCCGAATAGTTCCCTACCAGTGCTTTTTGGCTGAAACCGAAGCAGGCGATTCGGTCAGACACTAATAGTTACCCTACAAGAATTTGGAACTTGACCCCCTTCTTGCTCCCGATTTTCCTCAACAAGTAAAGATTCTTTTGTCCCTAAAATATAGAAAACTATTTTACAAACTTTGAGGGCTTACAGTGAGTAAGTGGATACAATTAGAGACTTACTGTGAAGTAGACTTTTGTTGCGGAAACCATACTCTTCAATTCATCTTTTAATACATTTACCATATCTTTAACTTGAACGATAATAATCGCCAAAAACGCTTTGGCAAGTGTACTTGTCTGTTGTCGTTAATGGGTTAAGTGTAGCTTACTCGTTGCATTTAAAAAGTGTCAAAACAAATCCCGAGTAAAAATGAATACATATAATTTTACATTATTTGATGTATGTATATATAGCCATATGAAATAATGTGTTTTCATATCAAACAAAGTATATAATTATATCTCGCATTGAGTTTTTCCAAATTTTTTAAATGGAGTTATATAAAATTACATCTAATGAAAACCATATTAATATATAAATACATGTGTGAGACATAATCATATGTGACACATATAACTTAATCTGATTGCATACATATTTATATGTGACTTAATATCAAATAACGTATACGAGCATATTTAAAAAAAATCCAATATCAATATATATATATAATTATATATGACTCACAAGAAACCACCCGAGTAAAAAAGATCTGATATAATCATATATGCTATTATATAATTATTTATATTTATATATGGTTATGCATGAACTTTGATATGGACATATAAGTTTATATATAGCATTGTATTTTTCCTAATTTTTTAATATGGTAACATACATATTCATATCTATTTATATACCAATCTATTTGAAATTAAATGTGACACATAAGGTCGGGAATTTTTAGATATGGCAGATAAAAACATATATGATTTTATTTATAATTATATCCCGAAATTTTTTTTTTTTAATTTTATAAGTCCCGGACAATTAAAAAATAATTAAAAAAATTGTAAGTCCTATAAAATTTTATGAAAATTTTCCAAAGTCCCGGACACAAAATTATTTGGCCATTTTTTTTTGGATTAAAAAATCATTGAAAATGTTTTTAGGAGAAATTTTATTCTTTTGAAAAATTGTTAAGTTCCGAAAAAATGTTTTTAAATTTTCTAAGACACAAACACTTTTTGGAATTTTTAAATCCCTTAAAAATGATTTAAAAAAAAAAATTGACAAATTTTTAATAATTTGTCCCGAAAAAATTCCGAAGAATGCAATAAAAACTCTTTTAATTGATAATGTATCCAATCTGATAAAATAATTTCTAATTTCACGTTTAAAATTCCAAAAAATTTTACCAAATTTCATCTTATTATATAAAAAATTATCTAATTTTAACAGATAAGATATAATTTAATACAATTAGATAGACCCATTTTTGGGATCAAACTTAATCAAATTTGATATTATTTTATCAAAAATAATAGAATTTGATATAATCGTATAGTATTCGATCCGCCAATTTTCGGATCAAAATTAATATGGATTTAAATAAAAGCATATCTGTTCATATATAATTAAATATTGCGTCATATAACTTTTTTTTACTCGGGCATTTAAAATTATATATGACTTACAAGAAACCATTTAAAACTATATATGGTTCCATCTTAAAAAACGCACATATAACTCTATATACAGTTATATAAAACTATACATGCCCGAGTAAAAAAGATTATATATAATTTTACTTATTTTTATATAAACATATATTATTTGATAAATTTATACGTAAATTGTTTTGCTATCATATAAGATTATATATATTTACACTTCGTATCTTTTTCTTATATAAAATTATATAAAAGAAAATGTTAAGTTATACATAATAACATATGATTAGAGTGAGTTTATATAATTACATATGAAATATAAAAATTTGTCTGTTTGTTTTATATAATTTAATATAACAAAATATTTGAAGACATTTTATATAAAACTTTATGCAACCTTTTTCTGAATCATATGTAATCTTATATGAGTAAAATTAAAAAAAAAAAATCTAAGTCCTTTATATATAATTTGATATAACTTTTGAAAATTTTTCTAAGTCCAGAATTTTTTTTTTTTTAAGTTCCAAACCTTAAACATTTGTTTTAAAAATTTTATATGTTATTATATATAATGCAAAATTTATGAAAAAAATCTAAGTTCTTTATATATAATTTAATATAATTTTTTTTTGGGGTTTTTTTTGGATTTTTTTTTATTTAATTATATATAATTGCATAAATTTTTCTAAAAAAGGGGCCAATTTTCGCATCAAATCATATAAAATTATATTAAAATCACATCAAATTATATCAAATTTAATGCAACTTTATATGGTTTTATCGACTCATTTTTCGCATCAAATTCTATATGAATATATATGATGTCTTTATATAATTAAATATAAACATATATAATCTTTTTTACTCGGGTGGCATCAAACATTTATTTTTTTAATATTATCAAAGATATAATTATAAATGGCTTATGAGATACCGTATATAGTTTTGTAAGGTACCATATAAATACAATTTTTTTTTAAACTCTATATATAATTTTAAATAGTGGCACATGTAACGCCATATAAAATGTTATACAATTGTATAACCCGAGTAAAAAAGATTATATATAATTTTACTTATTTTTATATTAACATATATTATTTGATAAATTTATACGTAAATTGTTTTGCTATCATATAAGATTATATATATTTACACTTCGCATCTTTTTCTTATATAAAATTATATAAAAGAAAATGTTAAGTTATACATAATAACATATGATTAGAGTGAGTTTATATAATTACATATGAAATATAAAAATTTGTCTGTTTGTTTTATATAATTTAATATAACAAAATATTTGAAGACATTTTATATAAAACTTTATGCAACCTTTTTCTGAATCATATGTAATCTTATATGAGTAAAATTAAAAAAAAAATCTAAGTCCTTTATATATAATTTGATATAACTTTTGAAAATTTTTCTAAGTCCAGATTTTTTTTTTTTTTTTAAGTTCCAAACCTAAACCTTAAACATTTGTTTTAAAAATTTTATATGTTATTATATATAATGCAAAATTTATGAAAAAAAATCTAAGTTCTTTATATATAATTTAATATAATTTTTTTTGGGTTTTTTTTGGATTTTTTTTTATTTAATTATATATAATTGCATAAATTTTTCTAAAAAAGGGGCCAATTTTCGCATCAAATCATATAAAATTATATTAAAATCACATCAAATTATATCAGATTTAATGCAACTTTATATGGTTTTATCGACTCATTTTTCGCATCAAATTCTATATGAATATATATGATGTCTTTATATAATTAAATATAAACATATATAATCTTTTTTACTCGGGAAGGTAAAAAATATTTTTTTCTTTCACAATATTTTATATATAATTATGCATACTTTTATATGACAGTATTTAAATTTTTTTTTTAATGTTGCATCATATATATTTTTATTTAAGTATACAAGAGAGCTTGTATAATTATATATGATTCTCAAAGCACCTAAAATCAGTCAAAAAAAAAAATATATATAAATTCTATAAATTTTTAAATAGAAAAAAAATCTGTTTAATCCATTGTATTTTAAAACTAAAAAAAATGCATATTGGATTTTAAAAGTTAAATGTTTAAAAAATGCATATAACTTAAATAGTTGTGTGTAACTTTATATAAGATCATATAAGATAACTAGCTGTTTTGTACCCGGCGTTGCCCGGGTTGAAAAAATATTATGTAATGAATGAGTTTTTTATTAGTCAGTTTAGCTATTGCTTCATGACTGGTGAATATAAACCTATTCCTGAGGTTTACTCGATTTTTTTCGACTTCGCTTATCGTCGGGAACATTGTGCGTACGTGTTCTTCCGTCATGGGAACAAACCTTCTTGGTTGGCTGGAGTGTGTGATGCGGGCCGTTCAAAAAAAGTTATTCGACCATCATAAAAACCTTTTTTAACAAAAAAAATCAAAAACGTTTTTTTTAACAAAAAAAAAATCAAAACGTTTTTTGCACCTTGTTTGGAACTTCCCGATTTCAAATCAAAAAAGAACCAAAAGACATTGCCCAGCAGGTGCAATACTTTTGTGAGTTAATGTTGGCCATAAAAGGCAACTGTTACGACCCCGACGCAAAGCTAAATAGAAAAAACGAAAAATCGCCCCACACCAAAATTAATGTATTTCTTTAATGGCTTTTAAAAGGAACATATAGTTCCCTCCTCGGTTAGCACTTTATGTGGTGAAAACTTCAATAAAGATATAACTTTCACAATAGTTCAAGTGGGTCTGACCTATAGTTCCCTTATTGGTTAGCACGTAAAGAAAATTGCAATTAAATTTGTTTAGCAGGTTTTCCACGTTTGCGGAACTGGCAGACATAACTCTCACTAAAGTACAAAGGGGTGTGCCATTATATGCCTTTTGTATCAATCGCTATTTAATATTGCCTATACCACTATTTGTGTTGAAAATTTCATTGAAATCGGCTTAACTGTTTTCAGGTTCTAATATGGCAGAAGTGTTTAAAGGAATTGATTAAGCCGTTTTTGCATGATAGCAAATAAGCTAGAAATAACGTTCTGTATATTACAAATTGATGTGGCAATTTGTCTCATCGGATTTTATATGGAATATAGTTACGAAACAGGAAAAAATATTTTTTAATTTAATACAAAAGGTTGCTGCATTTTAAGCCCCTTTGTCCGATCGCCGCGGTAAGTACCAACTGTGGTGAAAATTTTCTTAAAATTGGTTTCACCGTTAACGCGTGAGTACGGATCAGGCAAAAATAAATTTTAATGTATTACAAAGGGGCGTCAATTCACGCCTTTGTCTGGTGGTGTCTATAGTTTCCGCCTCAATAATTACTAACTGTGGTGAAAATTATAACAACATCGGGTTCGTTGTTTAAGCGTGATTACGGTACGGCAGAAAAAACTTTCAGTACATTGCAAAAGGCGTGTCAGTTGATACAGACTAAAGTTCTCGCCTCTGTTAGTACTACACAGCTCAACAAGAAAATGCGTATTGGATTCTGGTTAGTGATTTGGATAGTGTCTGTTGGGCTGATTCCAAATCCGGAGCCCAAATTTGTCTATCACGTCAGGATTTTGAGTAATTCGCGGTTAAAGTGCCGAAAAAGGGCATTTTTGACCCTTTTTAAAAGCTTATAAAATAAGATCCTGACATGCAACTGACTTGGTTTCCAGCTCATTCGAAAGCCTGTAATTTTCTCTTAAAGATAAGATAAAATGTTCTAAAAATTTAATTTTCTAAAATGTTAAAAAAATCATTAGCAAAAAACCTTCCATTTTTTGAATATTTAGTTTATTTACACAGTGTTTTTTAACAAATTTCCATACAAAGTCATAAGTAAATTTTAGATTTAAAGCACTTGTGGATAATGATTTTTTTCCATTTTAAAAAATTAAATTCCAAGAAGATTTGATATTGTCTGAAAGGGAAAATTACACACTTTAGAATGAACTTGATACCAAGTCATTAACATTTCAGGATCTTATTTTATAGGCGTTCAAAAATGGTAAAAATGGGCCTTTTTTAACACTTTACCCGCGATTTTCTCAAAATTGTGACGTGATAGAAAAATTTGAGTGACCGTTTTGGAATCGGAGTACCAAACCCTATCAACTTTTATTGGTTTCATCCAAAACGCAGCGACAAACCTCAGATTTGTAGAGCGGTGCTGTCTATGGAAAAAGTTTTGTTAAAATCGGTTTAGTCGTTTAATTGTTATTAAGGAATAGGCAGAAACACTTTCAGTATAGTATAAAGGCTCGTGCCAATTTACGCCCCCTTTGTCCAAACGCGCTCTATTTTAATCTTTAGTTCCCGCCTCGGTAAGTACTTACTATCTGTGGTAAAAATTTCATTCTAATTGGTGTAGCAGTTATGCTAGATTACGAAACAGACAGAAATATCGTTCAATAAAATAAATTTTATCGTTCAATAAAATAAATTTTATTAAAACCAGTATAGTCGTTTAAGCATGATAACTGAACATGCGGATAAAACTTTCAGTATAGTACAAAGGGGCATGGCATTTATAATAATCTATTGTTTCCGCCTCGGTTAGTACTACCTTTGGTAAAAATTTCATTAAAATCGGTTCTGCCATTTATGCGTGATTACGGAACAGGAAGAAATAACAATGTAATAGAAAGGGGTGTGGCATTTTACGCCTCTTTTTCGATCGCCCTCTATCGTGGCTCATAGTTTTCGCTTCGGTTAATACTATCTGTGATGAAAATTTCATTAAAATCAGTTCATAATTGCGGAAAAGGCAGAAATAACTTTCAGTGTAATAAAAAGGGCGTGGCATTTTACGTCCCTTTTTTCGATCGCCCTCTATTATGGCTCATGGTTTCCGCCTCGGTTAGTACTATCTGTGGTAAAAGTTTTAGTGAAATCGGTTAAATCGCTTTTCAGTGATTGCGAAACAGACAGACATAGTTTCTGTATAGTATAAAGGGGCGTGGCATTTTATGCCCATTTTACCGATCGCGAATTTTTTTGACCTATAGTCCCGCCTCGGTTAGTAGTATCTATGGTGAAAATTTCATGAAAATCGGTTCAGCCGTTGTTCCGTTATTGCCGGACAGACAGATATAGCTTTAGCATGGTACAAAGGGGCGTGTCATTTGACGCCCCTTTGTCCGATCGCGGTCGCTTATGGCCTATAGTTCTCGCCTCGGCTAGTACCATCTGAGCTGAAAATTTCATGAAAATCGGTTAAGCCGTTCTTTACTTATTGCGGAACAGACTGGTTTCACCGTCAACGCGTGTGTACGGATCGGGCCGAAATAAATTTTAATGTATTGCTAAGGGACGTAGCAATTCACGCCTCTGTCTGGTCGTGTCTATAGTTTCCGCCTCAATAAGTACTAACTAACTGTCGTGAAAATTATAATAAATTAATTATAATAACCGTTTAAACGTGAGTATGGAAAGGCAGAATAAACTTTCAGTACATTGCAAAAGGCGTGGCAGTTGACACATACTAAAGTGCCCGCCTCTGTTAGTACTATCTATGGAAAAAATGTTGTTAAAATCGGTTCAGTCGTTTAAGCGTTATTAAGGAACAGGCAGAAACACTTTC
The DNA here is from genome assembly GCA_963921195.1 of Pegoplata infirma. Lineage (NCBI taxonomy): Eukaryota > Metazoa > Arthropoda > Insecta > Diptera > Anthomyiidae > Pegoplata > Pegoplata infirma. The sequence goes on from OY992538.1 coordinate 152,857,631, forward strand.
AATATAGTACACAGGCGCGTGTCAATTTACGCCCCTTTGTCAAAACGCGCTCTATTTTAATCTATAGTTCCCGCCTCGGTAAGTTCCCGCCTCGGTAAGTACTTACTACTACTGGTAAAAATTTCATTCTAATCGGTTTAGCAGTTTATGCTAGATTACGGAACAGACACAAATAGCATTCAATTGAATAAAAAGGGGCGTGTTATTTTATTTATTTTTTAAATCGGTATGGTTGTTTAAGCATGATTACGGAACATGCAGAAAAAACTTTCAGTATAGTAAAAAGGGGCGTGGCATTTTACGCCCCCTTTCATTGATCGCCCTCTTTTGTGCATAATACTTTTCGTTTCGGTAAATACTATCTGTGGTGAAAATTTCTTAAAAATCAAGTTAGCTGTTTAAGCGTAATTGCGGAAAAGGCAGAAATAGCTTTCAGTGTAACAAAAAGAGGCGTGGCATTTTACGCCCCTTTTTTCGATCGCCCTCTATTGTGGCTCATAGTTTTCGCCTCGGTTAGTAATATCTGTGGTACTACTAACCTGTTCCGCAATCACTTTTCAGTGATTGCGGAACAGGCAGACATAGTCTTTGATTAGTACAAAAGGGCGTGGCATTTTACGCCCATTTTTCCGATAGCGGATTTTTCTGACCTATAATTCCCGCCTCGGTTTGTATTATCTGTGGTGAAAATTTCATGAAAATCGGTTCAGCCGTTTTTCCGTTATTGCAGGACAGACAGATATATGTAGCTTTAGCATGGTACAAAGGGGCGTGGCATTTTACGCCCTTTTTTCCGACCGCGGTCGCTTATGGCCTATAGTTCCCGCCTCGGTTAGTACTATCCGTGGTGAAAATTTCATGAAAATCGGTTCAACCGTTTTTCCGTTATTGTCTGACAGGCAGATATAGCTTTAGCATGGTACAAAGGGCGTGGCATTTTACGCCCCTTTGTCCGATCGCGTTCGCTTATGGCCTATAGTTCCCGCCTCTGTTAGTACTATTTCTGGTGAAAATTTCATGAAAATCGGTTAAGCCGTTCTGTACTTATTGCGGAACAGACAGACAGACAGACAGATAGACAGAAAGACAGACAGACAAACCAACAATCAGATTTATAATATTAATAGGGATATATGATGCTTGGGGACCCCGAGTTCGATTCCCGGCTCAACCCAGAAAAAAACTATATTTTTTTTAATTTTTTAAAAAAGAAAATATGTTTTTAAAGCTTTTTGTTTTTTCTAAACTTAAAAATATTGAATAATTAAATTTTTATGATAAAATCGAAAAATAAATATTATTTATTTATAGTTATATAATTTTATATATTACATCATATAAGTTAATATATGGTTCCTAGGGACCCTGGGTTCGATCCCCGGCTGAGCTAAGAAAAAAAGTTGTTTTTTTTAATTTTTTTTTTTAAAGAAAATATGTTTTAGAAGCTTTAATTTTTTACTAAACTTAACAATATTGATTAATTTATTTTTTATGATAATATTTAGAGATGGGATCGTGAGTGACTTTTCAATCACGATCACGCACGCTCACGAAAAAAAAAATTGTAATCACGCACGATCACGCACGAACATTTTTTTTCTGCTCACGCTCACGTGAGTAGAAAAAAATTTAATCACGCTCACGATGTAATCACGATCACGAAATACTCACGAATTATGTAAAAAAAATGTATGTCATATTTGGGAAAGTCCTTGAGCCATCCGTGGTGACGGCTCGCTGACACACCTGACATCCCCATGACATCTCTATATACCGAGTTGAGGACAGTTTCATAAAAAATTTCAACATTTTCTCAATCATATTCAGCAGTTGTCAGGGGGTGCTGACATTCCCATGATATTTCCCCTAAGTTGTCTTTGTGGAAATGTCTGATATAGGTCATATGAAAATGCCAAAAATCTTCGTATTTCCATTAGTTTCTACTTCCATCCAATTTCCTTTATAAATTATCTATATCATATTAAGAAATAACTTTTCGACTTTCCGATGTTTCCGATGTTTTTCTCAGAAATTGAAAAGTTCCCAGATTCAGGGTCGTCCTAAAGTATGGCGCTGGCCACACAAGAATGGGCACAAAGAATTTGGGGCCCCGCTGGAAAGTAAAAAGTTGCACGACAAAAAAAAACACATTCTTGTGGTTCAAATTAAATTCATGTTACTACCTGTTTTAAGAAAAATAAACTAAAAAATATATTTTGGGTAGGAATATTTTAGCTTGAGTTAATTTTTCTTTACTTATTAAAACCATGATATTCGTGAAAAGAATTTGGTTGTAATAATGTCTCAGAATCTGAGATACTTTTATACGAAAAACGTCTTGGAATCTGAGAGTTTTCAATACGAAAAATGTCTCAGAATCTGAGACTTTGCATACGAAAAGTGTCTCAGAATCTGAGACTTTCTATTTTGGAAAAACTTCTCTGAACTTTAGAATTTTAAAATCTCAGAATCTGAAACTTTTTGTGTACGAAAAATATTTCACATTCTGAAACTTTTTATGAAGCAAATATTTCAATGGATTTGAGACTTTTGATATATTACAAATTTCTCCTACACAGAGAAAAATAAATTTCCAACTGAATTTTTCAGTTGTATCAACTCAAAATTCGGTTGCTGCAACTAAATTTCGCTGTGTCAGATGAATTTTTTAGTTGTTTCAATTAAAAGATAGTTGTATTTACAAAACTTAGTTGTTAGTTCCGATATTTAGTTGTCACAACCTTAACACAAATGCATCAACCGAATTTTTTTTGCAACAACTGAATTTCAGTTGGAAATTAGCAAATTTGTTTTCTGTGTGTATAGAAAAAGTCTCAGTGTATACGAAAAATCTGTTAGATTCTGAGACTTTTTCTGAAAGAAAATAAGAAATTTTCTTTTAAAAGAAATTAACCGTATAACCGAATTTATTGGCATTTCAGGCCCCTTAGGTCGAGGGTCCTGTACACGTGCCTAGTGTGCCCTAATAATTAAAACGGTACTGCCCAGATGTAAAAGTTCAGTTTGATATACAACTATTGTGAAGCTATTTCCTTATAGATGTCTTAGAGAATTTTTTCACACTCTTAAAACAAACATTCATTGATGACAATGTTAGGACATGTTCTCAAGAACTACCTATTATATGTCAGAATCTGAAGGCATTTCCTCATGGAAGCACAGTGCAAATTCCCCAATGACACATTTAAAAAACTTATTAAATTTCAATTTTTTTAAAGACCATGAAAAAATCAAGAAAACGTTACCGAAGAAAAAAAAATCTGGGAAACAATTAAAATCACGAAAAATTCACGCAAGAACTTTACTCACGCACGATCACGCACGAACTTTTTTGTGTTACTCACGCTCACGCACGCTCACGTGAGTAAAAAAAAAAATTACTCACGAATCACGTGATTCATGCGTGATTCACGTGATTCACGTTAATCACGTGATTGGTGCCCATCTCTAATAATATTTAGAAATAAATATTATTTATATATAGTAATATAACTTTCTATATTGCATCATATATGATAATATATAATTCTTGAGGACCCTGAGTTCGATTCCCGACTAAGTCAAGAAAAAAATTATTTTTTTTTAAATTTTTTTTTAATCTAAATGATTTTTTAATGCGTTTTCGTTTTTCAAAGTTAAAAAAAAAATAAAATCCCTGAATTTTAACAAAAATATTTCAAAAATAATTATATTTTGATATAATTATATATTATTTAATCCGAAGAAAAAAATATTTTAAAACTTTAATGTTTAACCATCAATATCTCTGGTTTTAAGAGAGCTAAAGTCCTCAGATCAAGCTCAAATCAAAGCTTTATTTGTTGCCAATAATTAAAAGTGTATTTGGTTCGAACTTATGTTAACAACTTATGCTAATTAGCAATATTTTCAGATAAAATTATTTTTGTCTGAAAAAACTTCCGAAAAAAACTTAAAACTCATTATTTGGCCGTTGGTGAGTAAAAAAGTTTATACATGTTTTATACCATTTTAAAGGTATTTTTATTAAATATACAACGGCAGAAAGAAAATTTGGATCCGATGAAAAATGTGAAGCTCATAAGCCAAAAACCATTTTTACTTTAAAGCTTTATAACTTGGAAAATTAAGAGCATTGGAAGATGAAAATCATGTTGTTGAACTCAGTATTAAACCCCCTATTAGCTCAGCAAATAAACTAAAAAAAAAAAAATCACAAATTTTAGCAAAAATTTTCTAAGTCTTTTTTAAAATTTTGTTCAAATTCAAGTCGAATATAATTTGATGCAATCATATACCCGATAAGATAAACTGGATTTAATTATATATAAGTTAAACTTGATATAATTATATATGATAAACTATTTTCAAAAATTTTCTAAGTTTTTTTAAAACATAGTCTTTTAAAGTTGTCATTTATTAACAACGTCCGCTGGGTCAGAGGGTAGAGATTGCGATTACAAAACAGTTGGTAGCTGTTCGATTCCCCCGCCGCTCGAAGTTTTTTTTTTTTTTTTTTAATAAATTTTAATTATATATATTTATATCTTAATATTGAAAAAAATTGTTTAGATAAAACTTTATCAGTTCTAAAAATAGATTTTATTGTTCGGATAAAATTATATGTAGTTCTACAAATAGATTTTTTTTCGGATAAAATTTTATCTAAAGTTTTTTGTAATATTTTTTTTTTCTTTCGTATAAAATTTTATCTTTTTTTATCTAGCTAAAAAAACCCGAGTAAAAATTTTTGTATGGAGCAATATATGTTCTTATATTATTCCAGATCTGTTGATAGATCCGAGATTTGAAAGATCAGCACTGATCCGAAAAATGGATCGCTAAGATTAGATCAGTTTTAACCGGACGGATACAATTTGATCCGAAAAGTGGGTTTATCTAATTAGATCAGTTTTAATCGGTGGGATACAATTTCATCCGAAAAATGGTTGGATCTTATTGGACCAAGACAAAAAAAAAAGATTTTTTTAGTTGTATAAAAAAAGATAAAATTTCATACGAAAGAAAAAAAAAATATTACAAAAAACTTTAGATAAAATTTTATCCGAAAAAAAAAATCTATTTTTAGAACTATATATAATTTAATCCGAACAATAAAATCTATTTTTAGAACTGATAAAGTTTTATCCAAACAATTTTTTTCAATATTAAGATATAAATATATATAATTAAAATTTATTTAAAAAAAAAAAAAAACTTCGAGCGGCGGGGGAATCGAACAGCTACCAACTGTTTTGTAATCGCAATCTCTACCCTCTGACCCAGCGGACGTTGTTAATAAATGACAACTTTAAAAGACTATGTTTTAAAAAAACTTAGAAAATAGTTTATCATATATAATTATATCAAGTTTAACTTATATATAATTAAATCCAGTTTATCTTATCGGGTATATGATTGCATCAAATTATATTCGACTTGAATTTGAACAAAATTTTAAAAAAGACTTAGAAAATTTTTGCTAAAATTTGTGATTTTTTTTTTTTTAGTTTATTTGCTGAGCTAATAGGGGTTTTAATACTGAGTTCAACAACATGATTTTCATCTTCCAATGCTCTTAATTTTCCAAGTTATAAAGCTTTAAAGTAAAAACGGTTTTTGGCTTATGAGCTTCACATTTTTCATCGGATCCAAATTTTCTTTCTGCCGTTGTATATTTAATAAAAATACCTTTAAAATGGTATAAAACATGTATAAACTTTTTTACTCACCAACGGCCAAATAATGAGTTTTAAGTTTTTTTTCGGAAGTTTTTTCAGACAAAAATAATTTTATCTGAAAATATTGCTAACATAAGTTCGAACCAAACACACTTTTAATTATTGGCAACAAATAAAGCTTTGATTTGAGCTTGATCTGAGGACTTTAGCTCTCTTAAAACCAGAGATATTGATGGTTAAACATTAAAGTTTTAAAATATTTTTTTCTTCGGATTAAATAATATATAATTATATCAAAATATAATTATTTTTGAAATATTTTTGTTAAAATTCAGGGATTTTATTTTTTTTTAAATTTGAAAAACGAAAACGCATTAAAAAATCATTTAGATTAAAAAAAAAATTAAAAAAAAATTATTTTTTTCTTGACTTAGTCGGGAATCGAACTCAGGGTCCTCAAGAATTATATATTATCATATATGATGCAATATAGAAAGTTATATTACTATATATAAATAATATTTATTTCTAAATATTATCATAAAAAATAAATTAATCAATATTTTTAAGTTTAGTAAAAAATTAAAGCTTCTAAAACATATTTTCTTTAAAAAAAAAATTAAAAAAACAACTTTTTTTCTTAGCTCAGCCGGGGATCGAACCCAGGGTCCCTAGGAACCATATATTAACTTATATGATGTAATATATAAAATTATATGACTATAAATAAATAATATTTATTTTTCGATTTTATCATAAAAATTTAATTATTCAATATTTTTAAGTTTAGAAAAAACAAAAAGCTTTAAAAACATATTTTCTTATTTAAAAAATTAAAAAAAAATAGTTTTTTTCTGGGTTGAGCCGGGAATCGAACTCGGGGTCCCCAAGCATCATATATTATCTTATATGATCTTATATAAAGTTACACACAACTATTTAAGTTATATGCATTTTTTAAACATTTAACTTTTAAAATCCAATATGCATTTTTTTAAGTTTTAAAATACAATGGATTAAACAGATTTTTTTTCTATTTAAAAATTTATAGAATTTATATATATTTTTTTTTGACTGATTTTAGGTGCTTTGAGAATCATATATAATTATACAAGCTCTCTTGTATACTTAAATAAAAATATATATGATGCAACATTAAAAAAAAATATTGAAATACTGTCATATAAAAGTATGCATAATTATATATAAAATATTGTGAAAGAAAAAAATATTTTTTACCTTATACAATTGTATAACATTTTATATGGCGTTACATGTGCCACCATTTAAAATTATATATAGAGTTTAAAAAAAAATTGTATTTATATGGTACCTTACAAAACTATATACGGTATCTCATAAGCCATTTATAATTATATCTTTGATAATATTAAAAAAATAAATGTTTGATGCCATGTATAGTTTTATATAACTGTATATAGAGTTATATGTGCGACCATATATAATTATATTTGAAAATTTTTTTTTTCGTTTTTTAAGATGGAACCATATATAGTTTTAAATGGTTTCTTGTAAGTCATATATAATTTTAAATGGTTTCTTGTAAGTCATATATAATTATATATATAATGATATTGGATTTTTTTTAAATATGCTCGTATACGTTATTTGATATTAAGTCACATATAAATATGTATGCAATCAGATTAAGTTATATGTGTCACATATGATTATGTCTCCCACATGTATTTATATATTAATATGGTTATCATTAGATGTAATTTTATATAACTCCATTTAAAAAATTTGGAAAAACTCAATGCGAGATATAATTATGTACTTTGTTTGATATGAAAACATATTATTTCATATGGCTATATATACATACATCAAATAATGTAAAATTATATGTATTCATTTTTACTCGGGAATCTTTTTTTTTTTTTGTCTTCCCGAGTAAAAAAAAAACTTTTTGAGATCTAATTTGATCTCAAAATTGGCTGTATCAAGTTGTATCAAATTATTATCTAATTGTATTATTTTATATACACAAATATAAAAAATGATACAATTAGATCCGAATTTTGGTCACATCCAAATAAATCCAGTTGATCTTATTTTATATAAATAAATGTAGATTTATATAATTATATGAAGTCATATATATTTATGTATAACCTCAGATATGAAAATGGAGCCATATTAAATCTTTCATATAATTAGATCTGAATATATAAAAACTCATATATATTTTAATATGATTGTATCAAATTATATATTATTATATCAAAACTTTTTTACTAGGGTTGGTCTAATAAGATCCAACCATTTTTCGGATGAAATTGTATCCCACCGATTAAAACTGATCTAATTAGATAAACCCATTTTTCGGATCAAATTGTATCCGTCCGGTTAAAACTGATCTAATCTTAGCGATCCATTTTTCGGATCAGTGCTGATCTTTCAAATCTCGGATCTATCAACAGATCTGGAATAATACAAGAACATATATTGCTCCATACAAAAATTTTTACTCGGGATGTCAAACTTTAGTTCTTATAATAAATTGTTTTCGCGATAGATTTAGAAGTTTCGAAAATATCAATATGGAAATTAAAACAAACTAATTTTCATATTGAAATACTTTATTTCAAACATTCTTAAAACAGATCTATAAGCCAATTAACCCTTCAAATATCCAATGGCTACTATGGCCACAGTTGTTAATATTTTTTCCTAAAAAATTGCAAACCTTAAGTTCTTCGGGCATACTATGAGCTGAAAGTCCCTAGTTTTTTTAGTTTTGGAGATATTGATTTTTGACCGCTTGTCCATATAAGGGAAACCACTGTGCAATGGCTAAAACGCATACAAATAATGCAACCTAATATTCATGTGATAATTTTCGTTCACACAAGTGCAATATGAACCACTTAACATTAAGGTGGCTCAAAAAATTGAAAACTAATATTATGGTGATTCAATAATCACAAGTTTGAACACCAACCTTTAAAATTTTTTTTTTAAGACATCCCTGCAAGCATTTCGAAACGAAGAAGATACGCTAGCGTATCGCCTGGAAGATAAATTGTATTGCGGGGGATATCTTCTTCGTATTGCGGAAGAAACACCTGTGAGTAGAAATCGTGTCACGAAAGCGATACGTCCAGGAGATACGAAGGCAATTCTTCTGGAGGATAAATAGGCAATATTGCCAGATAATCATTTGGAAGATATCTTGAAGATATCACTAAAATTTTACCTAGAAGATAAAAAGAAGATGTTGGCATTTTTTCTTATAGGAGATGAAATAATGTTTATTATTGAAATTAAAGAAGATATTTTACAAACAATAGTGTTGAACGAAAATTTATTTACTATTTCCATGATCTTAAAATTGATTATTTTCTTTAAAAATGGCACATTGAGTTGTTGAAAATTTGCCGGACCTAATGGAGTTAAAAAAAGTTATTAAATTTTGCAGATTAATGCTTTTGTTGTTTGCGAATTCATTACTTACCTCTTAACACCAATTTTTATGATTTTTTGTTGATTTATTCCGCAAAAACCATGAATAACAAAATTAAAAATATTTTTGACAATAAATAAAATGTATTGATTTCGTATTTTTTACATCCGTATGATAAGAGGAAGATATCGTATATGTATCGCGCAGGTGAAAAATCACCTAGGAGATACATTTTTGATAATTTGGCGATTTTTTTTACTTTATAAATGACAAAAAAATATATATTTTTTTAAAAATTACTAAAATATCCTCGAAATGATAAAAGGAAGATTTTCAAAAATACTACTTTGATGAATTTTTATTACGATAAAAAGAAGATATTGCGGCAATTTCTTCTAGGGGATATTTCTTCCAAATGCTTGCAGGGATATATGGAATATTACACTGAAAAAAAAGACATAACTAAATTTAAGGAAAAAATGTCTTTGAAAATTTATCATGAATTTTCCTAAAATTTAGTTAAATTTAACTTAAAAATGAGAAATTTTCTTAACTATGAGGAAAAAATTTTAGTTCATTTACTTATAATTAGTTCATAGTTTTCTTTAAATGGATTTTTTTAATATTAGGAAAAAAATTCTTACTGCCAAAGAAATTTTCCACAAATCTAAGAATCGTATGTTTATTTTTAAGACATATTTCTTAAAAAACAATTTAGTTCAAGTTTAGTTAAAATTTACTAAAAAAAAACTTCGTCGAATTTCTCTTCTTTGAATTGAGGAAGTGCACTTCTTAGAATTTAGTTAATGACTTCTGAGAATTTAGTAAATAACTTCTTAGAATTTAGTTAAAAATTAAAAATGGCGATATCTCGAAAACTAAGAGATATAGAGCGAAACGGACGAAATTTTCAAAAGAAAGACTGCAAAGAAAAATATGGAATAGCCTAGCTCTGCATATCTGTCGGGGTCTCAAGACCCTAATTTTAGATCTAAAATTTGAAATTCCCGAGATTTTATATATGCACATATCTCGGTAAATACTGCCAATACGAGAAAAGGTCCAACGGCATTTTTGTAGCTCTAGACTCGTAGAACACTTCAGCAAAATACCCGAAAGCCCTCCGATTAATAGTTTTTGAGTTATCCGGTTTTTAAGATTGTCAAGACCCTATCAGGCCCCTTATTACCGTATCTCAAAAACTAAGCAAGTTAGAGCGAAACGGACACAAGTTTTGGTTCAAAATCTATGGGGATCCTTAAAGGAATCAACGGGGTCTCGAGTTAAATGGGGTCCGAACCCATGGGTCCAGGGTCTAGACCCAATCTATTTCTAAAATATGAAGTACAATTTTTCCCAATTTCTAGTTAAAATTGGCTTAAAATTAAATAACTTTGTTTTCCTTATTTTTGGGAAAATTATAAACTAAAACCAAGAAAAAAAATCTTTGGAGCCAAATCATTCCCTCTTTTTCTCAAAATTGAGTTAATATTCCCAGATTTTAGTTCACTTTTTTTTTGAGTGTACATTACTTGTGTATGTTCATATATGCTCCCATATATGACATACATTTCCATATATTGTTCATATACTATCATACATGGAATCATGTATGAGCATTAGGGTGGTTTTTTATTTTATTTTTTTTTGGAATTTCGAGGAGCGCGCAGCGGATTTTTGTGACATTTGATGTTAAAATAATGGTGTAAAAATTTGAGCTAAATCGGATAAAATTAACCCGAGGCGCAAGGAGGTCAAAGTTTCGAGAAAAAGCCAAAATGGCCATATTTTGAAAAAACTTAAAAAAATGTAAATTTTGTAGAAATAAAAAAAATAAAATATTTTTTATTTAACTTCTTGCAATAATACTCAGAAAAAATTATCTTAACTTTTTATGACGGCAGTAACACTTCCAAACATGAAATACAAAAATTACCATGCATTTTGGGGGGTACCTGATATAAGTGTTTTCGATTTTTTTAAAAATTTTATTAAACAAAAAAATTAAATCTTACTATTCTATAGCAATGGATTATTAAATACATCCTAAGGCTTAAATATTTAAAAAATTGGGGATATCCATCGACTCATTTTTTTTTTTGGAGTCATTTGAGTTTTGCGGATTTCAAGGAGTCAAATGACTCCAAAAAAAAATTGAGTCGATGGATATCCCCAATTTTTAAAATATTTAATATTTATAATTTTTTCTGAGTATTATTGCAAGAAAGTTAAATAAAAAATATTTTATTTTTTTTATTTCTACAAAATTTACATTTTTTTAAGTTTTTTCAAAATTTGGCCATTTTGGCTTTTTCTCGAAACTTTGACCTCCTTGCGCCTCGGGTTAATTTTATCCGATTTAGCTCAAATTTTTACACAATTATTTTAACATCAAATGTCACAAAAATCCGCTGCGCGCTCCTCGAAATTCCAAAAAAAAATAAAATAAAAAACCACCCTAATGAGCATGTATGAACATTCATGGTCATTTTCACCCGGGCTCAAAATTTTTTTTCACTCAAATTTTTTTTTTACAACCCGAATAAAAAGGAATTTATATAAATGTATATTATTTTATATGTTTTCATAAAACCATATACAACTATATGAGTCAAAGTATAAAATAATATCTCACTTTGAAATTTTCCAATTTTTTTAAATGATGTTATATAAAATCATATCTAATTATATTGTTCATAATATATTAATATAAATGGTAGATGTAATCATACGTTGCACATTAAACTTAATCCGATTTCATACATTATTATACGTGACTTTATATCTAATTATGTATAGGACTTTACTAAACAAAAAATCCAGTATCAATTTATGTATAATTATATATGACTAATATAATTCCATTTAAAACTATATATGGTTCCATACTAAAAATATTTCCAACAAAAATAATAGATATAATTATATGTGTCTTAAACGATAACATATCTGTGTTTGTATGGTACTATATATACGCGAATTTCGTCTTAACTCAATATATATTTATAAATGGTCGGAATGGAATATATATTTTGATATAATCATGTATAAAAAAAATATTTTTTTGACCAAACAACTAGCCGTATATAATTATATATGCCAGTATTTCAAAATTTATTTTTGTGTGTCAACATATATGCCCAGGCAGAAAAATACATACGGGCCAGATCTGGCAAAGTACCTAATAAGGTGGTATTAATACTGGCAAAGTACCTTTTTTTTGGGTTTTTAGTACTTGCTAAGATGCTAAATGATAACACCATTTAGTAGTGGCAAAGTACTTTTAAAAGCGCTTTCCCTGTACTTTGAAAAGTATTATCCGAGATTTTTTGTAAATAGCTTTTTAACTAAAATATTCCATTACAAAATTAAAAATGTATGAATAATTATTGTTTATTTAATAATTTGTACATTAGAAGTCTTTTTTTTTATTTTTTAATTTTAAATAATCCCAGCAAAATTTTCGGTTGCAAAGAACCGATTGTGGAACAACTTATACTTCCCTAGAACCTGTTCTAATTCTTGTGCAACACCGATTCTTTTTACAAAGGGATTGTCCTAAAAGCAACAGGTGTTTGTAAGCAAAATTGGAACATATTTTTGTTCTTCGGAATCGGTTCTAGAAGTAAAATTTGGAACTGAAATGAGAATTAAAGAAATATTTTGAACTAGCTGTTTTGCACCCGGCGTTGCCCGGGTTGAAAAACATATATAATCAATGAGTTATTTATTAGTCAGTTTAATTACTGCTTCGTGACTTGAGGTTTGGTCGATTTTGTCGATTTTTCTCAGCGTGGGGAACATGGTATGCATGTGTTCCTCCGTCATGGGAACAATCCTAATATTGATGTATTTCTTTAATATTTATTAATGTATTTCTTTAATGGCTTTTAAAAGGAACCTACAGTTCCCTCCTCGGTTAGCACTTTATGTGGTGAAAACTTCAATAAAGACATAACTTTCACTGTAGTTTAAGTGGGAGTGGCATTTAACGCATTTAGTTAAATTTTGGTCTCATGTGACCTATAGTTCCCCTATTGGTTAGCTCGTGAAAAAATGCAATTAAATTTGCTCAGCAGTTTTTCCACATTCGCGGAACAGGCAGACATAACTCTCACTAAAGTACAAAGGGGCGTGCCATAATATGCCTTTTTATCAGTCGCTGTTTAATATTGCCTACAAAGTGGCGTGCCATTATACAGGAAAAAATATTTTTTAATTTAATACAAAGGGGTGCGGCATTTTACGCCCCTTGGCCCGATCGCGGTCGCTTATGACCTATAGTTACCGCCTTGGTTAATACTATCTGTGGTGAAAATTTCATAAAAATCGGTTAAGCCGTTTTTCTGTTATTGCCGGACAGGCAGACATAGCTTCAGCATTGTACAAAGGGGCGTGGCATTTTACGCACCTTTGTCCGATCTCGGTCTCTTATGGCCTATAATTCCCGCCCCGGTTAGTACTATCTGTGGTGAAAATTTCATGAAAATCGGTTAAGCCGTTCTTTACTTATTGCGGAACAGACAGACAGACAGACAGAAGGACAGACAGACAGACAAACCAACAATCAGATTTATAATATTAATAGGGATTGTGTTAATTTATTAAACAAAGATAAATACAATCATATCTGACATGAAGTATTCACAGTTCTTAACACACATATATCCTTTTGCGCCTCCAAAATTGCATTTTTGGCCTTACAACAATGACATACCAGAACATGGATTTTCTGCAAACTAAAATAAAAAACATGATATTATTAGTATTTGACCCGACCCATATAATAAAAATTTTTCTTACTCACCTTTTTATTAGTAATTTTCACGATTATATCCTGATATTTTAAGAGAATTTCGTATTTTTTCTTGGTTAACAAAAAAAGAAATGATTTTATTTTTTAATTTTTTTGACACATAATTTTTCTTTCAATTCCTGAGAACCAAAATGTAATGAAACTTTGATTGCAGAGAACATGTTTCACAACAATTTTCACTTAACTTGTTCCGAATAATTAAAGTGTAATAGTGTATGATTACCGAAGAACCTGTTCTAGAACAAGTGTTGTCAGAATCGGTTCTGAAAAATTTTCCTGGGAAATTATATATCAACACAGCATGACAAAAGTGACCATTATTTTAGAAAATAAGAGGTATGACCAACATTTCCATTTATTTCAGACATGCTGAGTCCAATGGAGTACTCCGTTTTTTGATGTATGGTACAGCCCAGGAAAATTTCTCAGAACCGATTCTGACAACACTTGTTCTAGAACAGGTTCTTTGGTAATCAAACACTATTACACTTTAATTATTCGGAACAAGTTAAGTGAAAATTGTTGTGAAACATGTTCTCTGCAATCAAAGTTTCATTACATTTTGGTTCTCAGGAATTGAAAAAAAAATTATGTGTCAAAAAAATAATTCAAAAATAAAATCATTTCTTTTTTTCTTAACCAAGAAAAACTTGAAATTCTCTTAAAATATCAGGATATAATCGTGAAAATTGCTAATAAAAAGGTGAGTAAGTAAAATTTTCATTATATGGGTCGGGTCAAATACTAATAATATTATGTTTTGTATTTCAGTTTGCAGAAAATCCATGTTCTGGCATGTCATTATTGTAAGGGCCAAAATGCAATTTTGGAGGCGCAAAAGGATATATGTGTGTTAAGAACTTTGAATACTTTATGTCGGATATGATTGTGTTTATCTTTGTTTAATAAATTAATACAATTAAAAATATTTCTTTAATTCTTATTTCAGTTCCAAATTTTACTTCTAGAACCGATTCCGAAGAACAAAAATATGTTCTAATTTTGCTTACAAACACCTGTTGCTTTTGGGACAATCCCTTTGTAAAAAGAATCGGTGTTGCACAAGAATTAGAACAGGTTCTAGGGAAGTATAAGTTGTTCCACAATCGGTTCTCTGCAACCGAAAATTTAGCTGGGAGTTTTCTTGCAATATGTCATTAAAGATTATCCAGCCTGTTTTTTTAACAAAAAAAATGTAAAATTTGGTTTAAAGCTTTTCATCTCAATCCCTTAAATTCGCAAATTTCTTCATTTTTCAAGGTTCCCGCGAAATAAACCTCTAAATTGGTCTTTGATAAAAAAATTGCTTTTAGTGAATCATAAAGGCATCCCTAACACTACGAATAGTGAACAAAAAACATCTATATGATATGGACCCTCATGTTAAAAATCGCAATTTTTTAATACAACAGAATCATTTTAATGATGATTTAAGGGTCCATTTTTAAGTATATATTGGGGGAACCTTAACTGACCAAAAATTTGTCCAAAAAAGTTTTCATTTGCAAAAGTTATCTTAACAAAAACTACGACTAAACGTAGTAAAACTGCATTTACAGTTTTTCATTTCGTGATCCTGTTTCCTTTTAAAAGGACTTGCAAGTTGAAGAGGGTTAAATTTTTATAAAATATTTTTTAAATATATGTACATTGTACATTTCCTGGGATGCCACTAGTGATAGCAAATAAAAGAGTAGGATCTCCGGCAATTTTCCCATTTTTATATATTTAGATATCAGGAAAAATTGCGGTATAATGTCCCTTCATATTTTTTTCTAAAATATCATTTAAAATGTTTAACAAAATATTTTGATAATATTTGAAGGGACATTTTTTACATCCTTTTTGCTGATATGGACAAATAAAAAAATGGAAAAATTAGCAAAGATTCTCCTATTTCATTTGCCATCAATACTGACACTATAAGACAAGTACAAATATTTAAAAATATTTTAAAAAAAGGTTATCCTTTAAAACTTTAAAGTACTTTCAAAAGGAAACAGGATCACGAAATAAAAAACTTTAAATGCAGTTTTACTCCATTTGACTCTACATTTAGACGTATATCATTCGGTTCATGTTTAATATTGGCTGCCGGACGGTGTAATTTTTGTAGGCAAACACTGAAATAATAGTTTTTGTTAATTTTTGGTCAGTTAATTGTTTAAGGTTACCATATTATATAATGTACTAAAAGACGGACCCTTGAATTATCTCGTAAAATGATGCTGGCATATAAAAAAAGTTTTTCGCGATTTTCAACATGATAGTAAAAGCAAAGTTTTATGGGCTAATCTCGCAAAAACATAAAAAAATGGAGAAATTCGCGAATTTATTGCTACATCCTCTTAACAAATGTTCCAAATACTATCTAGGAATATAAAAGAAAATCGGAATCAAAAGTTTTATTTTCTTTCGCAAACATTAATGGTTTTAAAATAAAACCATTTCATACAGATAACGTATGTTTACTCGACAATGAAAATGTAATTAAAGTTACTGAAATTTTAAGTAGAAAGCTGTCTAAATACAAATGTGATGATATTTTTTTGAAAGTCAATATTTCAATTGAATGTAGCCAATAACATCGAAATCAGTACCCACAATGTAGAATCAAAGTGTATTCTTACTAAATTTGATGATGACACTATTGCAATAACTTTACAACATAATTAAGTTAAAATTTAATTAAATTAGTAAAAAAAATATTTCAAATAAAGAAACCGTCTTTAGTTTGGTAAAAAAGTACTGGCAAAGTACTAAATTCGGTAAAACTAAGTACTTTACTAAAAAGAGCTTGCTATACAAAAAATAAATTACTTTGCCAGTACTTTTTCTTTGGAACGGTTGGCAATTTCTGGCTGGGTGGTTATACAAAACTTTTTATTGTATCATATAAGATTACATATAATTTTTGGGAACCCGAGTTCAATTTCCGGCCCAGTCGAGAAAAAAAAAGTTTTTTTTTTATTTTTTTAAATAGGAAACACTTTTTTATTGCGTTTAATTTTTTTAGAACTAAAAAATTTTCATTTTTGGAATTTTTGCAATCATTTTTAAAAAATTATTTTTCTTTTATACAGTTATATATAACTATATTTGATTTATTATAAAATTATCTATAATTTTTGGGAACCCGAGTTCGATTCCAGAAAAAAAATATATTTTTTTTATTTTTTTTAAATAGAAAACACTTTTTTATTGCATTTATTTTTTTTAGAACTAAAAATTTTTCCTTTTTTGAATTTTTGCAATCATTTTTAAAAATTATATTGCTTTTATATAGTTATATATAACTGTATTTAATTTATTATAAAATTATCTATCATTTTTAGGAACCCGAGTTCGATTCCAGAAGACAATATATTTTTTTATTTTTTTTTTAAATAGAAAACACTTTTTTATTGCATTTGTTTTTTTAGAACTTAAAAAATTTTACTTTTTGAACTTTTGCAATCAGTTTTAAAAATTTATATTGCATTTATATAGTTAATAATAGCTATATTTGGTTTAAATTATTAAATTATCAATGATTTTTGGAACCCGATCTCAAATCTAATTCTGATTTCCTGATTCCATGAAAAATTTCAAACTTATAAGCCAAAGTCTTATTTCACTTTGGAAGCCTATGACTTGGAAATAAGGCATATTGCTACATTAAAATTATTGTTTAAGCTTACCATGGAAGCCCCTAATAGCGCTGTAAGTTATTCCAATTTTTTTTATACCCTCCAACCACAGTATGGGGCAGTGACGGTCCGTGAAGTTGTCACTGGGTGTTCTCTACTTATTTAAAATATCAAAATTATGTATATAATATATGTTTTTCTGGATGTAACACGTTCCCGTGATAGACAAGGTTCAGTTTTATTAGTTTTTGTTAACACGCAGCCAAAATTATTTTTTGTGTTCTATTTATTTGCGAAATAATGCTTTTTCCTAATTGTCGATGTGGTGAGGCAACAAAATGACAATAAAAAATAATTTGGGCTGCATATTATTCAAAAATATACAAAACTAATAACATCGGATCTTTATCTATCTCGGGAACGCGTTAGGTCCAGGAAAACATGAATTTTATACTTAAATTTGCTTTTTTTTTAAATTAGAGAACACCCAGTGACAACTTCACGGACCGTCACTGGTATGGGGGTATACTCACTTTGTCATTCCGTTTGTAACGCATCGAAATATCGATCGGGGACCCCATAAAGTATATATATTATTGATCTATGATCGATTCTAAGACTTTTCTAGAATGTCCGTATGTCCGTCCGTCCGTCCGTCCGTCCGTCTGTATAAGACACGATGCAGTCCAAAATAAAAGAGATAGACTCGTTAAGTTTGGCAGGAATATGTCTTTTGGTCCTAGGCACTTTAAGTTCGTAAATGGGCAAAATCGGACCAGGGCGAAAATAGTTCCCCTCTTAAGAACTTAACTAACCTCTGAAAAACGCCATATTTTCTCAGGTTTTTTGTATTTTTGTTAAGCAAATGACACAATTTGATGCCAGAAAAAGTTCAAGGTCCTGCACTTGGACTAGGGAAATAAAAAAAATGTCTTTTTTGCCCGCCCCCCTTTTGTGGGCGTGGATTTTAAAAATGTTTTTAAATAATGATAAAATTGTATTTCTTAAGCTCAAAAAGCTTAATAACCCGAGTAAAAAAGTTCCTATATAGTTATATATAATTTTATAAACATCATATATGATTATATAGAATTATATAGAATTTGATGCGAAAAATGAGTCGATAAAACCATATAAAATTTTATCAATGTTACTTGTGTTTTGATTAATTTTTTATATAATTTTATGCGAAATTTGGACCCCTATTTTTATATAACAAAATCAAATTTATATAATCAGATATAATTATATAAAACTATATCAAATTATATAAAACAATATATAATTTTATAAAGTTATATAAAATTATATCAAGTTTTATATAAATCATAAAATTTTGTTTTAATTATATATAATTATATATAATTTTATGTAACTTTATATAGTTTCATACAGTTTTATATAATTTTATATAATTTTATATAATTATATCTAATTATATAATTTTGCTATTATTACCCGAGTAAAAAAGTTCCTATATAATTGTATATAATTTTATAAACATCATATATGATTAAATAGAATTATATAGAATTTGATGCGAAAAATGAGTCGATAAAACTATATAAAATTTGATCAATGTTTCATATATTTTGATAAATTTTTTATATAATTTTATGCGAACCCGAGTAAAAAGATTTATCTGGTCCTTTATGTAATTATATTTTAATTAATCTGGTATCAGCTCTTAATTGATCTAATCTGATCTCAAAATTGGCTGTATCAGAAATTATCTAAAATTGTCTAATAATATCATATATGATATTGTTAGATTTAATTAGATCCGAATTTTGGTCTAATGTGGATTTGTAAACTTTTATCAAATTATATTAAAAATTATATAATCTGATATTTCATATAATTTTTTTAAAAAAATTTGGACCATAAATTTTAAAGCTGAATTCACAATGACAGAGTACTCTGTGCCAGAGAGTGGATTTTGTTCCACATTTTCTTTTTTTTTTTGTACACATTTTTTGTATCTCTATTTTAAGAGATGGTACTCTGTAGTACAGAGTACTCCGACATTGTGTCGGAGCCTTAAAACTTAAAACAAATATTTGTATGTAGTTATTAGGGTATTCAATCGATTAACCGTTAATCGGTTAACCGATTAATTTTGGTCGATTAACTGTTCGAATAATTTAAAATTGTCAATTTTCAAATAACAAATAAACCGATTAATTTGTGTCGGTTAACCGATTAACCGAAATTTCTTTTTTTAGAACTTACACCTATTTTTTTTGCTTTATTTTGTGTTTTGATGTTTCAGTTTTAATTTAAACTACGGTTCTGCTGAAAGAAGTTTAGGTCTAAAAAAAAATTATAAAACGCTCTTTTAGCAACATGTAAAAACTTCGTCAAGAAAATATTTTATCGAGGTCCTAAAAAGATATTTCGGTTAAAAAAAAAACCAAACTCAATAACCCTAGCCAATTTTTTTAAACATTCCTAACAGTATACATATATTTTTCTAATAGTTTTTCATGCGACTAATCCGAATCTGACCTTACAACTGATCTATCTCATCTTGAGATATTTAGATTTTCGATTGACAATACTGCATAAATTCAGATTATCGAAATGTTCGGGACCCTATAAAACCGCGAATTTCTTTGTAATGTGTAACACCGTCCGACATCCAATATTAAACATCAACCGGATGATATATGTCTGAACAGTTTTTGATTTCGTTATCCTGTTTCCCAAAGTTTGAAAGGATTACATTTAAAAAATTTTATAAAATATTTTTTTAATATTTGTACTTGTCCTAGGATGTCACTGGTGATGGCAAATTAAAGAGGAGGATCTCCCCTAATATTTTATAAAATTTAATCCTCTAAAACCTTGAAGTCGTCTTTAAAGGAAACAGGATCACAAAATGAAAGAATGTAAATGCAGTTTTACTAAATTTAGTCTCTAGTTTCAAACGTATATTACCCGTTCCTGTTTAACGACTTTTTTTAATTTTTGTCGGACGGTGTAAATAGTTTAGCACATCGGAAAATACTCAAATTTTTCTTTAAAATATTTTTGGAATCCTTTAGATATCTCTTTTCATTACGAAAATATCGACCGATGAAATTACTTCAATTTCGGCACTAAAAAATAAAAGAAAACAAATTTGGAAACCAAACAATTTTTTTGTTGATATTTTTGGTACCGATTTCGAAACTCTTTTAGGGCATCTAAGCCCAGCAGCAATTTGGCTCAATTTTTCCTTTTGCTAAATTTTTTTTTGACATTTTTCACATTGAATTAGGGCCAATTTGGATTGGGATAATTTTTCAGTTTGCCATACAAAAATTCTTTATTTGGGCTAACGGGTATTAAAAGCTTCGCCATATCAGATATAGATTTCTTATTAATAAAATTCTTAAAAGTATATACAATTCCTGGTTTTATATTCAATTTAAATTTTAAATTGATATTATTCGGTTAACCGAATAATTCAAATTTAACCGATTATTAACCGATTAAATCTCAATCCCGATTAATTATTTGCTCGATTAACCGATTAAACCAGAACCTCGATTAATTGAATACCCTAGTAGTTATTGAATTCATTTAGGGTTTTTTTATTTTTGGGTTATATTAGAATTAGCAACAATCTTCCAAGTTTTGTTTTTTTTAATCATTTTAATTTGGTGAAAATATAAATTAATTTTTGTTATAATTTTTATTATTTGTTTTTCTTTTCAACAATTTTGATTTGACATGGTACCATATATATTTATATGTGGAGTTGTATTTAATTTGGCCAATCTTGTAGATTTATATACGGCATATATAATAATGTATGTGACCACATATAATAATATATAACATTATCTGAGACTATATTGGAAATTATTGAATTATTTTTTCCAATACATAATTTTATCTAGAAACATATAGTGTCAGATATAAACATATACAAATCTATATTCCTATACAATATTGTATATGACTATATCATTTCTTTTTTACTCGGGAAATTTGGACCCCTATTTTTATATAATAATAGCAAAATTATATAATTAGATATAATTACATAAAAATATATAAAATTGTATAAAACTGTATAAAACTACATAAAGTTACATAAAATTATATATAATTATATATAACACTGTGCTACACCAAAAATATGCAGGGGTTCTCATATGAAAATTCGGGTTGGTTGGGGTCCATAGAGTACTGATATACTCATAGTTTTTCTGGATCACTTCGTTAAGTACGTTTTTTATTGACAAATGTGTTGAAAAACGGCAATTCTTAAATTACAATTTTAAAAAATTATTACTTTGGTAATATGCAACCGATTTTCGATTTTATGGATTTTTTTGAAAGGTATAAGTTATACCTTTTAAACCAAACAAAAATATTTAAAATCGATCAAGAATTGTCTGAGCTACGATCGTTTAAGTTAAAAAAAACCCAATTTTTTGAAAAATTTGTCATATTCTTTATACTCTAAGTTGAAAGTGCATCATTGAACAATTTTTTTTTTATTTTTGTAAAAAAGTATAGTAAAGTAGCTTTCCAAAACACCAAAAAACATTACAATCGGTTAAAAAATGAATGAGTTATGCTAAGTTTTGTGATAGGACATTTTTAATTTTTTTCAGAAATACTTGAAATTCAGGTATTATTCATAAATCTTATTGCTAGTAGTAAGTTTATGTACCTATGCATATAAACAAGAGAAGGTAATATAATAAGATTTGTGCGTGATTGACACATGATCACAAGTAGAGATGGGCACGTGAGTGGCTTTTGACTCACACTCACTCACGCTCACGACCGGAATTTTGAATCACGCACACTCACTCACGAGAATATTTTTTCTTCTCACACTCACTCACAATCACGTGAGTAAATTTAATACATCTCACACTCACGTGCACTCACGCAAGCTTCACTCACACTCACGAAACTCTTATTTATACAAAAAAAAAATTAAAAAACTAAAATTTCTAAAATCTTTCAAAATTTTCGCAAAATTTTAAGTTCAGCGAAATTTTACATCTTTGTTTTGCTTTTTTCGGACGAAATCTTAAATTAAGTCAAATTTCACAATTTTTTTGTTGCTTTTTTTGGTACGAAAGGAAATATGAAAAGAAAATAAATCACGCAAACTCGCGCAAAAAAATCGACTTACGCACACTCACTCACGCAAAAATCTTACTCACGCACACTCACTCACGCAATTTTTTTCTTCACTCACACTCACTCACAATCACGTGAGTAAAATGGAATTCAATCACACTCACGCGTGAATCACGCTCTAATCTTGTTTCAACGTAGCGTATGAATATTTAATACTCATTCGCTACGTTGAAACAAGAAAATACAAGCAAATTACAAAATTGTTATGAAAATTAATATTCAAATGCGATTTTCTCAAAAAAACACATGCCTGAATTTATTTGTGTGGATAGACAAACATTTAAACTTAAAAAAAAGTGGCCGGATTTTTGATTAATTGACTTCTTTAAAAAATGAAAAATTTCAGAAGGGGTTTTGAAAATTTTCCAAAAAAAAAAAAAAAATTTAATCGATGTTTGAGATTGTGGTGCATTCCGTTTTAATATAATAAATATTTAAACAAGGTAACTTAACACAAATTTTACCATTTTTCCAATATTTGACCACGCCTCCAAAGCCAAGTTTTTGAAAAATGTAAAAACCAAAAACGCAATTTTCTTAGCTCCATATAGGGCTATTCATACAACCTGTTCAGAAATTTACGGTACACATGTTTTTTAGCTGGATATTTGGTGTGGAATGCCTCATACGTTTATTTATAAATAGGTAAAATTTCCATCAAATGATCCCAAAACTTTACCAATTTTGTTTCAAAAATGTTTGCAAACGCACAACTTTTTCTGTCATAAAAATGTTGCAGGTATAACTTTCCAAAAAAGGGTTTTTACTTAAACGAGCCTATTTTCAACCTATTCTCAATATTTTTTTTGTTTAAGAAGTAACACTCATATTTTTCAAACAAAACCAAAAAATTTTAAATGGGATTTACAAGCAACTGACACGCCCATTTCTTTTATTCAACTCACACTGACACTCACTCACAACCACGTGAGTAAAATTGATTTTCAATCACGCTCACTTGTGATCATGTGTCAATCACGCACAAATCTAATTTTGTTACCATCTCTTGTTTATATGCGTAGGCACATAAAATTACTACTAGCAATAAGATTTATGAATAATACCTGAATTTCAAGCATTTCTGAAAAAAATTAAAAATGTCCTATCACAAAACTTAGCATAACTTATTCATTTTTTAACCGATTGTTATGTTTTTTGGTGTATTGGAAAGCTACTTTACTATTCTTTTTTACAAAAATATAAAAAAAAAATGTTTAATGATGCACTTTCAACTTAGAGTGTAAAGAATTTGACAAATTTTTAAAAAAATTGGGTTTTTTTTAACTTAAACGATCGTAGCTCAGCCAATTCTCGATCGATTTTTAATATTTTTGTTTTGTTTAAAAGGTATGACTTATACCTTTCAAAAAAATCCATAAAATCGAAAATCGGTTGCACATTACCAAAGTAATAATTTTTTAAAATTGTAATTTAAGAATTGCCGTTTTTCAACACATTTGCCAATAAAAAATGTACTTAACGAAGTGATCCAGAAAAACTATGAGTATATCAGTACTCTATGAACTCCAACCAACCCGAATTTTCATATGAGAACCCCTGCATATTTTATTTTTGCTCTTTTGTAGCACAGTGTAATTAAAACAAAATTTTATGATTTATATAAAACTTGATATAATTTTATATAACTTTATAAAATTATATATTGTTTTATATAATTTGATGTAGTTGTATATAATTATATCTGATTATATAAATTTGCTTTTGTTATATAAAAATAGGGGTCCAAATTTCGCATAAAATTATATAAAAAATTTATCAAAACACAAGTAACATTGATAAAATTTTATATGGTTTTATCGACTCATTTTTCGCATCAAATTCTATATAATTTTATATAATCATATATGATGTTTATAAAATTATATACAATTATATAGGAACTTTTTTACTCGGGTATATAAAAATAGGGGCCCGAGTAAAAAAGTTCATATATATTCATATAAAATTCTATAAAGCCATCATATATAATCATATATAGTTTAATGCGAAAAATGAGTCGATAAAACGATATAAAAACTTATCAAATTTGATCAAATCTGATCAAATTTGATATAATTTTAACATAATTTTATATAGTTATATGCGAAAATTGGACCCTTTTTTGTATAAAATTGATGCAATTATATATAATTAAATATATTTATATATAAGAAAAAAAATGTTTTCCCCCAAAACGCAAAAAATTGACAAAAAAAAATTTGTTTCCAGGACTTAAAAATTTTTAAAAATATTTTTAGGACTTTGAAAATTTTCAAACAAAAAAAAACATCTCGACTTAGAAAAATTTTCAAAAGTTATATTAAATTATATGTAAAGGACTTAGTTTTTTTTTAAATTTTACTCATATAAGATAACATATAATTTAAAAACAGTTGCATAAAGTTTTATATAAAATTACTTCAAATATTTTGTTTTATCAAATTTTATAAAAAAGAAGACAGAATTTTAAAGTTCATATGTAATTATATAAACGAACTTTAAATCATATGTTATTATATAAAAGTCAATATTTTCTGTTATATAATTTTATATAAGAAACAAATTAGAAGTGCAAATATATAAAATCACATATGATGCAACAAAAAATACATATAGATTTATAAAATAATATATGTATATATAGAACTATATATAATTATATATGATCTTTTTTACTCGGGGGTCCAAATTTCGCATAAAATTATATAAAAAATTTATCAAAATATATGAAACATTGATCAAATTTTATATAGTTTTATCGACTCATTTTTCGCATTAAATTCTATATAATTCTATTTAATCATATATGATGTTTATAAAATTATATACAACTATATAGGAACTTTTTTACTCGGGAAATCAATTTTTAAACATTTATCGCATTGATTTATGTGTCCCCCAATGACTCCTTCTGACCCCTTACCCCCCCCCCCACCAAAAAAAACGCCCCTGCAATTTTTTTTTTTTTAAATTTTTTGAATCTGTTGGAGGGTATTATAGATTCGGCACAGCCGAATTTAACACTCTCACTTGTTTTTTTTTCAAATTTTATCAAAAATTTTCTAAGTCTTTTTGAAAATTGTGTACAAGTGAATAACATATTTAATTGGATATAATCATATATTACTATATGTTAGATCAATTTGATATAATTAGATACGATCAATTTATTTAAAACTAAGTCTTTTAAAGTTATTATTTGTTAACAACGTCCGCTGGTCTAGAGGGTAGAGATTGCGATTACAAAACGGAAGACTTGTGGTTCTAATCCCCGTCCGTTCGAAGTTTTTTTTTTTTTTATTTATTTTCAGTTTGACATTATTATATCTAAAAATAAATCTAAAAACAGAAACATTTTTTGGATAAAAATGTATCCAATAATTTTTTTATAAAATCAAGATATCAGATATTATAAGATAACTTTGGCGCGGCCAAATTTCGGATGAAATTACATTATATAATATCCAATTTAATATAAACTCATGATATTGGATATTTTAAGATAACTTTGGCGCGGCCAATTTCCGGATGAAATTACATCATATTATATCATATTTAATACAAAATCATGATAATAGATAATTTGGGATAACTTTGGCGCGGCCAATTTCCGGATGAAATCACATACAATCAAATATTAAACTGTAACTTCATATATTATATGATGTTATGAGATAACTTTGGCGCGGCCAATTTTCGGATGAAATTTAGCAAAATCAGATCCAATAAATTATATATAATTTTATAAGATAACATGTTTTACCATACAATTTTTTTTTACTCGGGGTATGACAATGTATGATCATTAGAGTGTCCCTTATTTTGGAAATGTTGGAAATGTTGAGACGGTACCCCCTCATTTTTTTCCTTTTGACTAAAAAATAACTCAGGAAAAATTTTACGCCCCTACGACCACGCCTTCCCTACGCGACGGGGCCGTAAAGAGCGGGGCCTTAAAAATCATTTTTCCATACAAAGCAAAAAATTTTTTTTTTGATTTTAAATTTTTTTGTTATTAATTATAATATTACTTACAAGGGAAGTCTCCCTGGTGTCACCCTCCGATCTTCATGAAATTTGGATATGTTGTTAAGAATGAAAATTAATTCTTTTTTTTTTGTTAAATACTTTATTATCTGGATTATTGAATCTGCCTATTCTTGGCCTAACAATAAGTGTATAAATCTTACAAAACTAACTTAAATACTAAAATTAATTCGACACGTATTTTTTTTAGCGGCCCAAACTCATTTTTAGGGGGGGTCGATTTGAATGGGGGGAAATTGACCTTTTTCAGTTTTTTACGATTTACGCCTACTTAAACAAAATTGATATAGGCATGTGTGGTATCAGATTAAAGGTATTAAAAATACCTATCTGTTTTTCGGTACACGATCAAGATGTCACAGATATGAATAATATTTTTTTATGAATATATATCATTAAAAGCAACATTACAACTAAAACCGTTGCTTGTCAAAACTAAAAAAAAAAAATTTTAAAAAATTTTTACTGTAGGACCCCAAAAGCTCTAAATTTTTTTTTTCGAAAAATTTTTTAGAACTGAAAGCCTCATCCCACCAAAATCAAATTTTTTGTCGTGAATAAGCTAACCAAGTAATATTATAATTAATAACAAAAAAATTAAAAATCAAAAAAAAAATTTTTGGTTTGTATGGAAAAATTATTTTTAAGGCCCCGTTCTTTAAGGCCCCGTCGCGTAGGGAAGGCGTGGTCGTAGGGGCGTAAAATTTTTCCTGAGTTATTTTTTAGTCAAAAGGAAAAAAATGAGTGGGTACCGTCTCAACATTTCCAACATTTCCAAAATAAGGGACACTCTAATGATCATTAATGTACATGTACCCTCAAATTACGGATATGCACTTGTATGGACATTAGGGGTGGGATAGTGCACGAGTTTACGATTTCGACACGATAGAACCGCTTATTTTGTGAGGTTCGTAAAAAAAATGCATGAGCCAAAAAATGGGGCAGGTCGGATAGGATCTTGGGGTCGCTCATCGGGGTCAAAGTTGGGCATAGAGGAAAAAAAATCCACAAAAATCCCTACAGCTCGCCTGGTTTTGCCCCAAGATGGGTTAAATGTGAGACCAACCCCCATTATTTTTTCCCCCTAAACACTTTTCCCAAACATAACTAAGCCCTATCTCTACTCCCTAAGGGGGCTCCCATACAAAGATTTAATTTTTAAAAATATTTGCTCCTACCTCTTTAGCTGTCTCAGAAGTGACCCCAGAGGAATCAAATGTATGACCGACCCCCAATATTTTTTCAACTTCAACATTTTCTTAGAACATACCTACCCTCTATCTTCAACCCTTAGGGTGGTCTCCATACATTTTTGTTATTTTTTCTTAATTTGTTTTATTACAACAGCTCCTACCGGTCCAATGGTGCCTCCTAGAGGGGTCATTATCTAGACCGACCCCCATTTATTTTCCACCCACAACATTTCTTCTGAATATACCACTTCCCTATTTGTAATTCCTAAGGGGTCTCCCACACAAAATGAAATTTTTATAAAATTTACTTCTACCGCTCTAACTGGCGCAGGGGTGACCCTAGAGAAGTTAAATGTATGACTGAACCCCAATATTTTTTCAGCCCCAACATTTTCCCCAAACAAACCTACCCTCTATTTTTAAGCCTTAAGGGGGTCCCCACACATTTTTTAATATTTTTTATAAAATCAGATGTTATCGCTCCCATGGTGCCTCTTAGGGATAGGGAATGCAGACTTACCCCCATAAGTTGTTGCCCCCACATTTTTTCCGAACATGCCTACGGCGTATTTCCACTTTATAAGTGTGCTTCCCTTAGGAAAACCAAATTCGTAAGGGTACTGGAACCCAACGTTGGAGTATTTAGAATTTACAAAAGTACAATAATTAGCAACACTTTTATTTATAAATTCAGCTCTTAACGCTCCGATAGTGCCTCTTAGGGACGGGAAATGCAAACTGACTCCCTATATCTGACATGCAAACATCATATTAATGAACTTCAAATAAAAGAAGTGTTTGAAACCAAATTCGGCAAAACGTCTGGACTAGGAGTTCCAATTTTTGAGCGTTTTAAAGAGTAATGGGAAAATATAAAACACAAACCATACAGTCCTGGCATAGAAGATTAGAAAGTGGCAGGCAACATACCAGCTCTAGTCCAACCTGCATCAAGTTGTTTTGTTGGGGTCAAATAAAGGAAAAGCGACCCAGAGACGATTTTAAGGAGTTTCTTGAAATTGTTGTATTATACCTTGGTGAAAATATTCCTAATACACATTTTAGCCCACTAGGACCCATCAGTCATGCTCGATGGATGACAAAAGGCATATATTGCCTAGAAATGTTTTAGGTTTGACCAAAAACAATTTACGTGAAATTTTGGTTTAGCGCCAATAAAGCAATAGAACCTCCAAATAATGATTTGATTTTTTTTAAAGCGATTGCTAATTATGCTTCAATTAATAAGATGTCTCAACAATTGGAGAAGAGATTCTCTGACATCTTTGGTATCTCATTGTCAGTGGTGAAGCTGTTGCACTATTTGATCCAAATATCTCTTGTGAAATAAAATGAAAAATGGCAAATGCAAGGAGGAAGAGTTATCTGACAGGGAAGAAAAATAAGACGATTATCTTCTTATACTAAAAACACCTCGTGTACCACTTTTTAACAATATATTCAAAAAACAACACCATTTATTTAATGTTTTTTATCAAAATATGGCTATTTTTTTTACCTTTGACCTCGATGCGCCTCGTGTTAACGTTATCCGATTTGGCTAAAATTTTTAGCATAGCATTTTTAGACCAAATGTAATAAAAATTAGGGGTGCACTCCTTCAAATTCGAAGTTTTGCAAAATAGCTGCCACCCTAATGAACATACATGGTCATTAGGTTTTTAAGACATTTTAGTGATATCCATCAATCTGTTTGTCTGTGTTTGTCGATAAAAAAACTTTTTTTTGAAAAAAGATTATTGGAAAAAAAATCTTTGATGAAAAAATAATGGCTAAGGTGCACTTTACGGGACACGAATATTTTGGAAAACAAAAATATGCCACGATTAAAATTTAAGGGGACTGGGCCCCGGAAGAGCCCCTGGAGCAAAACAACAGCCCCACACACCAACATGTATGTATGGGTATTCAAATGAAACGTAATTTGCTAACGGTTGCAAATATGTATTTTTTTGTATGTATTTTAACAATATTGTACCCCCTCAGTGGGTATCAGGTTGGTTGGCTACCATTTAATTTCCTCTCTCAAAAAGTTGGTTCTCTTAGTGTTGCCTATGCTATTGTATGTAAAAACTCTCTTAAACATTAAGAGAACCAATTTATATAAAGTGGCATATTGTTTTGGGGCCTTTCAAAATCTCTGATATATTCTTTACTCTATGGTACCCCCTATATCCATTTTAGTATCTTTCTGTTCAATAGTTTAGACATTTAGTAATTACCCGGGTAAAAGGCCTGATACACAAAACAAACTTTATTTTGCGACGCCAACAAATTAATTTATGGGTTTTGTAGTCCCAGCGCCCGGCCGAAATACCATCAGGACGGTTTTATGGACCTAGAAAGCCCCTGGGACCTAGCCCTCTTTATATTTATTTTTCTTTTTTAATTACCCTTAACTTAAGTATCCACACAAACCTGAAGGCTACAGGTGGGTCCGAGGCCCAGCCCCTTAAATTTTAATTTCTTGTTTCCCCCAAAAAATGTTTGTGCTCCATAAAGTGCACTTTTGCCAAAAAAATTATGAAAAAAATATTGATGAAAAAAAACTTATGACAAAAAAGTATTGATGAACAAAACAATTCGATAAAAAAAAAATTGTTAAAAAAAATATTGATGAAAAAAAATATTGATGAAAAAAAAATATTGATGAAAAAAAAAATGGTGATGGAAAAAAAAAATATTGATGAAAAAAAAACTATTGATGAGAAAAAAAAATATTGATGAAAAAAATTATTGATCAAAAAAAAAAATTGATGAAAAAATATTATTGATAAAGAAAAAAAAAATATTGATGAAAAAAAAAAATATTGATAAAAAAAAAATATTATTGAAAATAAAAAAAAAATATTGATGAAAAAAAAATTTTTGATGAAAAAAAATATTGATGAAAACAAAAATATTGAGGAAAAAAAATATTGATGCAAAATAATTATGTTACGTTTTATTCACCAGCTGGTGAATATTTGTTTTATTCCCCAAGAGATGAATTATTATCCAAGTTACGAACCCAAGTTACAAAAATATTTGGTTTTAAGAAATATTTGGTTTTTAAAAAAGTACTTTCTTCAGAATATTATTTCCGCGAGAGGATCCTATAGTCCAAATTTCAGGTTTCTGGGACCATTAGTTTACAATATAGAAAATGTTCAAATTCGTCCTATTTCCCCCCTAATTTGAATGAAAAATTTTCAAAAAATACTTTCTTCAGAACATAATTTCAGCGAGAGGATCATATAGTCCTAATTTTTAAGTTTCTAGGACCATTTGTTCAGAAGGTACAAAATGTACCAAATTATCCTACTTTCCCTTTCAACCCCCTAGAATTAGAATAAAAAAAAACTTTGTTTCAGAATGTTTTTTCCGTTAGAGGATCTTATAATCCAAACTTTAAGTTTCTAGGACCATTAGGTCAGAAGATAGAACATGTACCAAATTGCCCTTTTTCCCATTTCCCCTTCTTATTTTTTTTTAAAAAAATACTTTCTTTAGAGTATTATTTCCGCGAGAGGATCCTATAGTCCAAATTTTAGGTTACTGGGGAAGATCGAAATGTTTAAAATTGTCCCATTTCCCCCTAAATTTAAGTGATTAAATCAATAAATTCCCAAAAATTAAAAAATAAATGAGAAAAAAAATTGAGTAAAAAATTTGAGTCAAAAAATTAAGCGAAAAATATTTTGAGTAAAAAAAATTTGGATGAAAACACCTTCTAAGTAAAAAATTTAAGTAAAAAAATGCGTAAAAAACTGAAGAATAAAATACAATTGAGTGAAAAAAAAATTTTATTAAAAAAAATTGAGTAAAAAAATTTTGAGTAAAAAAAATTTTTGAGTAAAAAAAAATTTGAGTGAAAAAACAATTTGTAAAAAAAAAAATTTTTGAGTGAAAAAAAAATTTCAGTAAAAAAAAAATTTTGAGTGAAAAAAAATTTTGAGTAAAAAAAAATTTTGAGTGAAAAAAAATTTGTAAAAAAAAAAATTAAAAAAAAAAAAAATTTTGAGTGAAAAAAAAAATTGAGTGAAAAAATTTAAGTAAAAAAATGTTTTTTCCCCGAGAGGATACTATAGTTCAAATATCTAGTTTCTAGGACCATTAGTTCAAAATTCACCAAATTGCCCTATTTTCCCCCTTTTTGTCCCCCTTAAAACCGGAGTTCTCAAAAAAGTACTTTTTTCAAAATGTTATTTCCGCGAGAGTATCCTATATTCAAAATTTCAAGATTGTAGGACCATTAGTTCAGAAGATACAAAATGTACCAACTTGCCCTATTTCCCCCTCCCCCCACCTTAGAAACGGAATTTTCAAAATATTACTTTACTAACAATAAGTAAAAAAAATGAGTAAAAAAACTGAAGAATAAAATACAATTGAGTGAAAAAAAAATTTATTAAAAAAAATTGAGTAAAAAAATTTTGATTAAAAAAAAATTTTGAATAAAAAAAAAATTTTTGAGTGAAAAAAATTTTGAGTGAAAAAAAAATTTGAGTGAAAAAAAAAAATTAAAAAAAAAAAATTTGAGTGAAAAAAAATTTGACTAAAAAAAATTTTTGAGTGAAAAAAATTTTTTTTTGAAGTATATTTTTATTCCTTATTTTCTGTATTAAAAAATAAATTTTAAAATTAATGTTATTATGATTTTAAAGCTTACTTAAAAACATAACAAAATATTAACCAAACTTGAAAAAATATTTTGTTTTCTTTCCAATAACTCAATATAATACAGTGCACATATAATTATTTGTCTTAGGTATTATAATTATTTAAGAAGTTATTCGCAAATTAAAAATCTAAGAAAAAATTAAATTGGGATCGCTAAAAGGGTTACGCAGGAGTAAAAATGACAAAAATATCATCCATTTTGCTTTTCATCGATTATTTTTTGAGATATAAATAAAATACCAAATTAACGTTCTTTTGCTTGTATTTTGATTATTTAAGATGTTATTCGCAATTTAAAAATCTAACAAAGAAAAATTTGATCTGGAACCGCTAAAGGGGTTACGCAGGAGTAAAAATGACAAAAAATCATCCATTTTGCTCTTCATCGATTATTTTTTGAGATATAAAGAAAATACCAAATTAACGTTCTTTTGCTTGTATTTTGATTATTTAAGAAGTTATTCGCAAGTTAAAAATCTAACAAAGAAAAATTTGATCTGGAACCGCTAAAGGGGTTACGCAGGGGTGAAAGTGACAAAAATATCATCCATTTTGCTCTACATCGATTATTTTTTTAGATATAAATAAAATACCATATTAACGTTCTTTTGCTTGTATTTTGATTATTTAAGAAGTTATTCGCAATTTAAAAATCTAACAAAGAAAAATTTGATCTGGAACCGCTAAAGGGGTTACGCAGGAGTGAAAGTGACCAAAATATCATCCATTTTGCTCTACATCGATTATTTTTTTAGATATATGTAAATAAAATACCAAATTAACGTTCTTTTGCTTGTATTTTGATTATTTAAGAAGTTATTCGCAATTTAAAAATCTAGCAAAGAAAAATTTGATTTGGAACCGCTAAAGGGGTTACGCAGGGGTGAAAGTGACAAAAATATCATCCATTTTGCTCTACATCGATTATTTTTTGAGATATAAGTAAAATACCATATTAACGTTCTTTTCCTTGTATTTTGATTATTTAAGAAATTATTCGCAATTTAAAAATCTAACAAATGGATGATTAATTTGTCATTCTTATACAAGCAAAAGAACCTTAATTTGGTATTTTAATTATATCTCAAAAAATAATCGATGTAGAGCAAAATGGATGATATTTTTGTCACTTTCACCCCTGCGTAACCCCTTTAGAGGTTCCAAATCAAATTTTTCTTTGCTAGATTTTTAAATTGCGAATAACTTCTTAAATAATCAAAATACAAGCAAAAGAACGTTAATTTGGTATTTTTTTTATATCTCAAAAATAATCGATGTAGAGCAAAATGGATGATATTTTTGTCACTTTCACCCCTGCGTAACCCGTTTAGCGGTTCCAAATCAAATTTTTCTTTGCAAGATTTTTAAATTTCGAATAACTTCTTAAATAATCAAAATACAAGCAAACGAACGTTAATTTGGTATTTTATTTATATCTCAAAAAATAATCGATGTAGAGCAAAATGGATGATATTTTTGTCACTTTCACTCCTGCGTAACCCCTTTAGCGGTTCCAGATCAAATTTTTCTTTGTTAGATTTTTAAATTGCGAATAACTTCTTAAATAATCCAAATACAAGCAAAAGAACGTTAATTTGGTATTTTCTTTATATCTCAAAAAATAATCGATGAAGAGCAAAATGGATGATTTTTTTGTCATTTTTACTCCTGCGTAACCCCTTTAGCGGTTCCAGATCAAATTTTTCTTTGTTAGATTTTTAAATTGCTAATAACATCTTAAATAATCAAAATACATACAAGCAAAAGAACGTTAATTTGGTATTTTATTTATATGGGCACTTCCACCAAAAGGTCTACCAAGACCAAAAAACCAAAAGTTCCTGAAACGAATTTGTTTTAACATATTTTCATAGAAAAACAATAAAATTTAACTAATGTGAACACATTTTACATTTATTCATAACCCATTTCGAGATATTCGAATGTAAAGTCGAGCAATCCAATTTTTTCTCATTGAGACATTTCTATTGCACCTTTTGTTTTGTTAAAAGTTCTTAAAGAGAAGCATTAAATATGGACTTTTGATTTTAAAAAATCTTTCTGGAGATACAAAGAGCTAAAAAAAAATGCATAACAAACTATGCAATTCAAAAAATAACGGTTAGTTTTTGCTATGCTTTATCACATATTTCGATGTCCCGTGCGACATAGAAAAACAACATTAGTTATTAGTGCGCCAAGTAGACATGACGAAAATTCATCAAATATTGAGAACAAACACAGATTTTTATTACAATTAAAATAAAAAAAATTTTTTTAAAAATAATAAAATCTGTGATCTTGGTTCTTATATAAAGTTGGTCACGTGCGACATGGTAAGTGTGGATTTTCAAATTTTGAAAAAATATTTTTTTCTTAAATAAATGATTTACTTATTTTAATACATTCTTTTAAAATATTTAAGTATAGATGAGTATAAACGGCGAAAAAAATAAAAAGAGATGCAAACGGCGGAGAGAAAAGTTGAAGGAAGATGAAATTACAAGACAATAAATTAAACAAGTAGAAAAGTTAAATTCGACTAGGCGAATCAATGAATACCCTCCACAATGCTCTTTTTAAGTGAAATTAAATAATATTTTGAATTAGAAATATTTAATGTTATGTAAAAAAATTTTTTTTAAGTAATTTTTGGAAAAAAAAAAAAATAATTTACTAAATTTTTTTTTAGTGTAAAATTTTTTTGAGTGTAAAACTTTTTCGAGTGTACTTTTTTGTGACAAAATTTTTGAGTGACAAAAATACGTTGTAAAATAGTTTTGTGACTTACCAATGTTTTAAAAACATGTTTAACGGGTTTTCAACACTTGAATTTAAGGTGAAACTAATCTGAAATTCTCGGTTTTGCTAATAACTTTTGAACCACTGAACCGATTTGGCTGAAATTCAATACGAACCAGACCAGAGGAACGAAAAATATATATGCCAGGTTTTCTAAGCTTATTTATTTATAATTTGTTAAAAAAGAACAATAAAAAAACATAAATATGATGATGGAAAAAACGGTCCCGTGCGACATGTCCCGTGCGACAGTGATTAAAGTGAAATTAAAAAAAAAGTAGAAATAATTTTGAGGTAAAATTTTACAACTTTTAAGAGACATTATAAGTCAACATTTCAAAATTAGTCGAATTGTGATATTGCCTCACGTTTCGCTGAAATCAGAGTTTTGATTGATTGTCGCGAAAACGACTTCTGTTTTTTGTCCCGTGCGAATGGTTGTCTATTTTGCGATTATTTCGAAAGCTTCAAACAATTTTCAAAATCAACCTGAGCAACAATTATAAGTAGAGCTAGTTAAGAGCTATAAGTTTTCCCTTTTGTCAAGAAAAAAAATCTTTTTATTTTGACTTTTTTTCCAACTTTAATGTGTGCAACGGTCACGTTCGACATGATGGAATTGCCCATATCTCAAAAAATAATCGATGAAAAGCAAAATGGATGATATTTTTGTCATTTTTACTCCTGCGTAACCCTTTTAGCGATCCCAATTTAATTTTTTCTTAGATTTTTAATTTGCGAATAACTTCTTAAATAATTATAATAGTACAAGCAAAAGAACGTTAATTTGGCATTTTAATTATATCTCAAAAAGTAATCGATGTAGAGCAAAATGGATGATATTTTTGTCACTTTCACCCCTGCGTAACCCCTTTAGTGGTTCCAGATCAATTTTTTCTTTGTTAAATTTTTAAATTGCGAATAACTTCTTAAATAATCAAAATACAAGCAAAAGGACGTTAATTTGGTAATTTAATTATAACACAAAAAATAATCGATGTAGAGCAAAATGGATGATTAATTTGTCATTCTTACCCTTGCGTAACCCCTTTAGCGGTTCCAGATCAAATTTTTCTTTGCTAGATTTTTAAATTGCGAATAACTTCTTAAATTATCAAAATACAAGCAAAAGGACGTTAATTTGGTATTTTAATTATATCTCAAAAAATAATCGATGTAGAGCAAAATAGATGATAATTTTGTCATTTTCACCCCTGCGTAACCCCTTTAGCGATTCCAGATTATTTTTTTCTTCGTTAGATTTTTAAATTGCGAATAACTTCTTAAATAATCAAAATACAAGCAAAAGGACGTTAATTTGGTATTTTAATTATACCTCAAAAAATATTTTAGCGGTTCCAGATCAAAATTTTATTTTCTAGATTTTGAAATTGCGAATAACTTCTTAAATAATTAAAATACAAGCAAAACAACGTTAATTTGGTATTTAAATTATATATTAAAAACTAATCAAGATAGAGAAAAATTGATGATATTTTTTATCATTTTTATGTTAGATTAATTTATCTTTGCTCAATTTTTAAATTGCGAATAACTTTTTAAATAATCAAGATACAAGCAAAAGAACTTCATTTTGTTATTTTTTCACTTCATAACCTCGTTAGCGAGCATAGATCAATTTTATCTTCGCTAAATTTTAAATTAAAAAACAAATTTTTTCAAAAAAAAAAAACTATTATTCAAAAAAAAAAAACATATTTTTCATTCAAATTCAACTTTTTTGATTTTTTTTTTAAAAATTCTACTTTTTTTTATTTTTTTTTTTTTCAATTTCAAATTTTTGAAAAATATTTTTTTTTTGAAAAAATCAAGTTGAAATGTTTAAAAATTTTTTTTTAATTAAACTTTTTTTAAAACTTTCAACTTTTTTGAAAAATTAATTTTTTTAAAACATTAACTTTTTTTTGAAAAATTAATTTTTTTTTTAAAAAGCTAAATATTTTTTTGAAAAAATCAACTTTTTTAAAAAATTATTTTATTTTGAAAAACTCAGCTTTTTTTTGAAAACTGAAGTTTTTAAAAAAAATTTACTTTTTTTAAAAATATAACTTATTTAACATTTTTTTAAAAAAATTAAATTTTTTAAAAATTTCAACTTTTTTCAATTTTTTTGAAAAAATCAACTTTTTTTGAAAAAAAAAAACTTTTTTTGAAAAAATCATTTTTTTTTGAAAAAAAAACTACTTTTTTTGAAAAATTAAAGTTTTTCATAAAACTATTTTTTTTTTTTTTTGAAAAAACATGAAAAAAATTATTTTTTTTTTTGAAAAATTCTCTTGAAAAATTTTTGAAAAAATTTGACTTTTTTGAGAGATTTTGAAAAATTAAAATTTTTTAAAAAAAATTGATTTATTTTAAAAATTAAAGTTTTTGTAAAAAATTTTAATTTTTTTGAAAATTTAAAGTTCTCTGAAAATACCATATTTTTTTGATATATTTAAAGTTTTTTTTGAAAAATTAAGACTTTTTAAAAAAAATTTAACTTTTTTGATTTTTTTTTTTTTAACAAACTTTTTTGAAAAACTTTAATTTTTTTTTAAAATTTAACTTTTTGTGAAAAATTATTTTTTTTTTTTAAATTTAAGTTTTTTTAAAAAAAATTTGACTTTTTTGAGAAATTTTGAAGTTCTTTGAAAATATCATATTTTTTTGATATATTTAACTTTTTTGATATATTTAACTTTTTTGAAAAATTTAACTTTTTATGACAAATTGTTTTTTTTTTTTGAAAAATTAAAGATTTTTGAGAAATTGTTTGTTCTAAATGGCTTGGTGTCCGAAAAAAAACAAAATCGTAAAATATTAAATTTTCCGTAAAAAATTTTTTCGTTGAGAATGAAGCTGAAATGCAGATGAAACTGGCTCATTTCGTGCGCCACTTTCATGTGCACGAAATATAAAAATCTCAAGCACATGAAACTGAAATATAAATGAAACTGAAATAATAAATGAAAATGAAATTCTTTTTTAAGTTTCATTCATTCAATTCTCATTTGATTACTTCTTCTTTCACTGCACACACACAAGCAACGAAAAATGAAAACAATCGAATTTTTTCAAAGCACATAATATGAAATGAAAATAAAAACAAACATTATTCATTTTCAAAAAATGAATGAATGTGCCAAAATGAAAGCTTCTTTCGTGAGCAAATACGTACTCTGAAATAAATCTAAAAACAGAAACATTTTTTGGATAAAAATGTATCCAATAATTTTTTTATAAAATCAAGATATCAGATATTATACGATAACTTTGGCGCGACCAAATTTCGGATGAAATTACATTATATAATATCCAATTTAATATAAAATCATGATATTGGATATTTTAAGATAACTTTGGCGCGGCCAATTTCCGGATGAAATTACCTCATATCATATCATATTTAATACAAAATCATGATAATAGATATTTTAGGATAACTTTGGCGCGGCCAATTTCCGGATGAAATCACATACAATCAAATATTAAACTGTAACTTCATATATTATAAGATGTTATGAGATAACTTTGGCGCGGCCAATTTTCGGATGAAATTTAGCAGATCCAATAAATTATATATAATTTTATAAGATAACATGTTTTACCATACAATTTTTTTTACTCGGGAATTTTTTTTTTTTTAAATTTTTTTTTTTTTTCAAATTTTTTTTCACTCAAAATTTTTTTTTCACTCAATTTTTTTTTTTTTACAAATTTTTTTTCACTCAAATTTTTTTTTCCCTCAAAAATTTTTTTCACTCAAAAATTTTTTTTTTACAATTTTTTTTACTCAAAATTTTTCCACTCAATTTTTTTTAATAAAAATTTTTTTCACTCAATTGTATTTTATTCTTCAGTTTTTTTACTCAATTTTTTTTACTTAAATTTTTTACTTAGAAGGTGTTTTCACGCAAATTTTTTTAACTCAATTTTTTTACTCAAAATTTTTTTCGATTAATTTTTTGACTCAAATTTTTTACTCGATTTTTTTTTCTCATTTATTTTTTTATTTTTGGGAATGTATTGATTTAATCACTTAAATTTAGTGGGAAATAGGTCAATTTTGAACATTTCGATCTTCTGAACTAATGGCCCCAGTAACTTAAAATTTGAACTATAGGATCCTCTCGCGGAAATAATACTCTAATGAAAGTATTTAAAAAAAAAAATAAGAAGGGGGAATGGGGAAAAAAGGGCAATTTGGTACATGTTCTATCTTTTGACCTAATGGTCCTAGAAACTTAAAGTTTGGACTATAAGATCCTCTAACGGAAAAAACATTCTGAAACAAAGTTTTTTTTTTTTAATTCTGATTCTAGGGGGTTGAAAGGGGTAAAGTAGGATAATTTGGTACATTTTGTATCTTCTGAACTAATGGTCCTAGAAACTTAAAAATTTGGACTATATGATCCTCTCGCGGAAATTATGTTCTGAAGAAAGTATTTTTTGAAAATTTTTCATTCAAATTTGGGGGGGAAATAGGACGATTTTGAACATTTTCTATGTTGTGAACTAATGGTCCCAGAAACCTGAAATTTGGACTATAGGATCCTCTCACGGAAATAATATTCTGAAGAAAGTACTTTTTTAAAAAGGCACTTCTAAGAAGGGGAAAAGGGGGAAAGTTGGGCAATTTGGTACATTTTCTTTTTTCTGACCTAATGGTCCTAGAAACTTAAAGTTTGGACTATAACATCGTCTCGCGGAAAAAACATTCCGAAACAAAGTTTTTTTTCAATTCCTCTTCTAGGGTGGTAAAAAGGGGGATAATAGGACAATTTGGTACACTTTGTATGTTCTGAACTAATTTTCCCAGAAACTTGAAAATTTTGACTATGGGATCCTTCGCGGAAATAACATTGTGAAGAAAGTTCTATTTTGAAAATTTCGCTTCTAAGGGGGAAAAAGGGGGAAAGTAGGGTAATTTTGTGTCTGCTGAACTAATGGTCGTAGATCCTTGAAATTTGGGCTGTATGATCCTCTCGCGGAAATAACTTTCTGAAAGAAGTACTTTTTGAAAATTCCGGTTTGTATCTGCTGAACAAATAGGACTGCACGATCCTCTCGCGTGGACTGCACGATCCTCTCGCGGAAATAACATTCTGAAAAAAGTACTTTTTTGAAAATTACGCTTTAAAGGGGAAAAAGAGGAAGGTAGGGCAATTTTGTATCTGCTGAAAATATGGTCCTAGATACTTGAAATTTGGAGTAAACGATCCTCTCGCGGAAATAACATTCTAAAGGAAGTACTTTTTAAAAATTCTGGGGGAAAATCGGGAAAGTAGGGCAATTTTGAATCTGCTGAACTAATGGTCCTTAATATTTGAAATTTAAACTGTACGATCCTTTTTCGAAAATAACATTCTTAAA
This sequence comes from Pegoplata infirma, assembly GCA_963921195.1. Classification (NCBI taxonomy): domain Eukaryota; kingdom Metazoa; phylum Arthropoda; class Insecta; order Diptera; family Anthomyiidae; genus Pegoplata; species Pegoplata infirma. The sequence goes on from OY992538.1 coordinate 152,898,442, forward strand.
GAAGAAAAGAAAAGGGGGGAAGTTGGACAATTTTGAATCTGCTGAACTAAAGGTCCTAGATACTTGAAATTTTAACTGTACAATCCTCTCGCGGAAATAATATTCTAAAGGAAGTACTTTTTGAAAATTTCGGGGGAAAAAGGTCCTAGATACTTGAAATTTCAACTGCACGATCATCTCGCGGGAATAGCATTGTTAAAGAAAGACTTTTTTAAAAATTAAGCGTCTACGGGGAAAAGGAGGAAAAGTAGGGCAATTTTGTATCTGCTGAACTAATATTGTTAAAGAAAAACTTTTTAAAAAATTCCGCTTCTACGGCAAAAAAGGGGGAAAGTAGGGCAATTTTGTATCTGCTGACTAATGGTCCTAGATACTTAAAATTTGAACTGTACAATCCTATCCCGAAAATAACATTCTAAAAGAAGTACTTTTTTGAAAATTCGTTTTTAAAGGGGGAAAAATGGGGAAAGAAGGGCAATTTCGTATCTGCTAAACGAATAGTCCCAGAAACTTGAAATTTTAACTGTATGATCCTCTCGCGGAAAAAACATTTTGCAAAAAGTAATATTTTGAAAAATCCTTTTATAAGGGTGGGGGTGGGGGGTAGAAGGGGTTTAATAGGGCAATTTTGTATCTTCTGAACAAACTTGAAATTTTGAATCTAGATGCTCTCGCGGAAATTATTTTTTGAAAAATATATAAAGGGGGAAAAGGGCAATTTGCTAAACTTTAAACTAATGGTCTTAGAAACATGACATTTGGAATATGGGATCATATCGCGGCAATAACATTCTAAAAGAAGTACTTTTTGAAAATTTCGCTTTTAAGGGGGAGAAAAGGGGAAAGTAGTGCAATTTTGCATATGCTAAAGTAATGGTCCTAGATACTTGAAAATTGGACTGTACGATCCTCCCGCGGAAATAACATTTGGAAAGCAATACTTTTTTAAAAATTCCTCTTTTATGGGGGAAAAGAGAAGAAAATAGAGCAATTTTGAATCTGCCCCCTATAAATGCTTTGCATTGTGTTAAGGTCAGGAAATATAGGTATGGGAAGGAGGAAAAAGGGAGTAGTGTTTGTGGATGTTTGACTTGAATTTTTTTAATGTTGTAACTATCAGGAAAAACGTGGGCGGGAAGTCTGTTCCACATACGAATAGTTCGGCCAAAGAAGGAATTCTCTCTATAGTGTGTCGTATGGTCCGTTGCCCAATCAACAACAAACGGATGAGCTCTGCTGGAGAGGCGCGTATTGCGACCAAACGCACGTACATATATCCGGGATGAGATTACTTATCTCAGAGGAACAATTTCCGTGAAAATAACGATAGAACAAGGACACACAACCAACATTACGACGATGCTCTAAGGAATTAATGGAATCGGATATAATATCAGACCCTATTAGCATCAACGCCCTCCTCTGTACGCGGTCAAGTAACTCCAATGATGATATTGAAGCACCTGCCCATACATGGGAATTGTATTCCATTTTAGGACGAATGTAGGTAGTATAAACTGTTAGGAGATCAGATGGAGTGAAGTAGGTTCTGCAGCGTTTCAAAAAGCCCAAGCACTTGAATGCTTCTTTCGATATTTCAAATATGTGTTTGTTCCAACGGACGTCACACTGTACTTTCATACCCAGAACATCAAGAGCTTCACATTCCCCAATGTTTACGCCACCAAAGGACAAATTAGGTCCTGAACCCTGAAGACGCTTGTGGGTCAGGACAGCGCACTGGGTCTTACGTTCGTTAAAGTCTACCCTATTCTCGAGACCCCACGTAGAGATTTTCAATAGGTCAAGGTTAAGAGTGCTATCCATATGTTCCCTCGTGATACCAACCTCTGATTGGCTTGGTCTATGGTCGAAGGAGTAAGAGTGGCAAATGTTGCTATCATCCGCAAAAGAATAAATTGGGTTAATAGTAAGCCCGAGTTTTTTATTATTTTATTTCCTCTCGCGGAAATAAAATTCGAATGGAGAACTTTTTGGAAAATTCCGCCTCTAAGAGGGAAAAGGGGGAAAGTAGGCAATTTAGTGTCTGTTGAACTAATGGTCCGGGAGACTTGAAATTTGGACTGTACGATCTTTACGCGAAAATAACATACTGAAAGAAGTACTTTTTTAAATATTCCGATTTTGGGTGGGAAAAAGGGGAAAAGTAGGGCAGTTTTGTATCTGCTGAAATAATGGTCCTCGATACATAAAATTTAACTGTACGATCCTCTCGCGGAAATAACATTCTCAAGGAAGTACTTTTTTGAAAACTCTACTTTTAAAGGGGGGAAAAGGGGAAGGTAGGGCAGTTTTGTATCTGCTGAACTAATGGTCCTCGATACATAAAATTTAACTGTACGATCCTCTTGCGGATATAACATTCTAAAAGAAGTACTTTTTTAAATTCTTCTTCTACGGGGGGAAAAGGGAGAAAGTAGGGCAATTTTGAATCTGCTGAACTAATAGTCCTACATACTTGAAGTTTGGACTGTACGATCCTCTCGCGGAAAGAACATTCTCCTTCTAAAGGGGGAAAAGATGAAAAGTAGTGAAATTTGAACTGTACGATCCTCTTGCGGAAATAACAACTTTTTGTGGAAAGTTCCGCTTCTAAGGGGGAAAAGGCTGAAAATAGGGCAATTTTGTATCTGCTGAACTAATGGTCCTAGATACTTGAAATTTAGACTGGACGATCCTCTCTCTTGGAATTAGAATTCTGAAAGAAGTACTTTTTTTGAAAATTCCGATTTCAAGGGGGAAAACGGGGAAGGTAGGGCAATTTTGTATCTGCTGAACTTATGGTTCTAGATACTTGAAATTCGGCTGAACGATCCTCTCGCGGAAATTACATTCTTAAGAAAGTACTTTTCAAAACTCTGGGGGAAAAAGGGGGAAAGAAGGGAAATTTTGAATCTGCTGAACTAATGGTCCTAGCTTCTTGAAATTTTAACTTTACGATCCTTTCGCGAAAATAACATACTTAAAGAACCTTTTTAAAAATTCCACTTCTAAGGGGGAAAAAGGGGAAGGGGGGCCCTTTGGGGGATTTTGTATTTTTCGAACTAATAGTTTTAGAAACTTGAAATTTGGACTCTATGAAAAATATTTTTTTGAAAATTCCGGCTCCAAGGTGGGGATTTTGTATTTTTCGAACTAATAGTTTTTGAAACTTGAAATTTGGACTCTATGTGTTGAATGAAAACCAGGCGTATTTAAATTAGAAGTTTCGTTAATAAAATCAAGAAGTTGCGTTTTAATAGAGTAGTACAAGTCTTCAAATTTCAATTCTTCTTGATTTGCAAAGTACGGTACATCCTTTGTATTAATAGAATTATCACGAACAAGGCATGACAATTGACTATGAAATTCGTTAAACTTTTTTGAACACAATTCTAAATCTTCTAACAAAGTCTGAGCAAACCCACGGGTCTTTTCCTTATTTTTCTCATAGATATCAATAATTCTTTTTAATTTATTATATAAAGATTTTTGCTCCTCAATAATTGAATATGTATCCGACATCTTGTATTACATAAATTTTAAAATTTCATTTAATACATACAGTTTTGTTTTTGTTAAAATCATAGACGGTTACAGTAACGCAAGATAACCTCAAAACCAAATAATACACACAAAACACCAGCAGCTTCAATCAGTTCCAAAGTATATAGAATCAAATTCCAAATAAACTGCACTAGTCCAAATCAACAACAATATTCTTCAGGCAGACAGTCATAAACGTTTTCCAAATCGCTATCCAATAATATCATTCCCGGGTTTCGGCACCAAATGTTTGTATGAGTTATTTGTATCAATTTGTATTTAATTTTTATGTTGAATAAAACACTTTTTCATTTAAATTTAGTTGACACTATGTTGTTGGTCTTTTTATTTATTTAAATAAAAAATGCAGCGCGGCAGTATAAGTAGTTATTTTCTTTTCAAAGATTACAGAACAATTGAAATTTCTTTAAATATTTAAAACAAAGAGATGTTTGCCAAAAATTCTCATTTTAACAAGTAAACAAAATATAGCACTCATATGCATATATGTAGTTAATTTCTGCAAATGTTAGATAAAAACCAGTTTTGAGTCAAAACTATCATTAAACATTTTCATATACATTTAACGAATAATAGACAAATAGAAATGCAAATTTACAAATTAAAGTGTGTACACGCAGAACAATTAAGTTAAATTAAATTATAAAGCCAATTTGATCAAAAATATAAATTTGGAAATAAATGAAAATAAATAATGATTATGATGATAAAAGTATAGTTGTTCACCAACACTATGATCCTCTCGCGAAAAAAAAACTAAAAAAATATTTTTTTGAAAATCCGGCTCCAAGGTGGGGAAAATAGAGCAAATTGGTACATTTTTTATCTTCTGGACAAATGGTCCTAGAAACTTTAAATTTGGACTCTAGGATCCTCTCGCGGAATTAACATGCGGAAAACAAAATTTTTTGAAAATTCCGCCTCCAAGGGTGGGAAAAGGGGAAAATATGGAAAATCGGGGAATTTTTTATCTTCTGAACAAATGGTCCCAGAAACGTGAAGTTTGGTCTTTAGGATCCTCTCGCGGAAACAACATTCCAAAAAAATATTGTTTGAAAAATTCCTCCTCCACGGTGGGAAAGGGGGGGAAATAGGGAAAATCGGTAGATTATTTATCTTTTAAACAAATGGTTCCAGAAACTTGAAATTTGAACTCTAAGATCATCTCGCAAAAAAAACATCTTGAAAAAAGTAGAAGGGGGAAAAGAGGGCAATTTTGTATCTTCTGAACTAAAACTTTAAGTTTTGATCCTCTCACGGAAATAATTTTTTGAAAATTTTGGTTTTAAGGAGGGCCAAGAGGGGGAAAATAGGGCAATTTTAAACAAATGGACTTAAAAACATGACATTTGCAATATAGGATCATCTCGCGGAAATAACATACTTTTTTGAAAATTACTTTTTAAAGGGGGAAAGAAGGGCAATTTTGTATCTGCTGAACTAATGGTCCTAGATATTGAAGTTTGGACTGTACGATCCTCTCGCGGAAATAACATTCTGGAAGAAGTACTTTTTTTGGAAAAATCTGCTTCTATGGGGGAAAAAGAGGGAAAGTAGGGCAAATTTGAAATTTGAATCCTCTTGCGGAAACAACATTCTAATGGAAGTACTTTTTTGAAAATTTCGCTTCTGTAGTATTCAATCAAACATGTAAAACAAGACTGTTCTTTATTCTTCCCATTTGCTTATACTCTACTTATAAGTAAAGGAAAATAACGGTAACAAAATACTTACTAAGAATATACAAACAAATAAGCTATTAAAAGTGTAGGAGAATGAACTATGTATATAAAGTAATCATATATATAACATCTCTTCCCCCTAAAAAAGGGTTGGAATACTTATAGCTAAACAGCATGTATAATTAACATATAATTCATAACAAACAGCATATATAATTAACATATAATTCATAACAAATAAAATTTAAATTTTTACAATAGAAAATATTTAATATTTACAAAATAATTAACTATAAGTCAACCTATCTGGTTTCCTTACATTTCGTTTTGGTCTGTTTGACACAGCAAAATATTTATGAGGAACTTCGTGATAAGTATTTTCATTTACTCTTTTCCGAATATTCTTTTTACAAACTAAATGTTTCTCCCTAGGGACAAATTTTCTTAAATGATTAAAATGAACATAACGATAATTACCATTACAATAAATTACATATCTTTGTGGGGACAAAACTTTACATATTTTTGCTTCAATCCATTTACAATGATCGTTATTTATATTTCTGTATAAAACTTTCTGACCAATTACAAATTTTATTTTAGAAGTTTTATCTAATAAAGGAGCATTAATACTATTGTTAACCTTAAAATTTGAACATAATGGATTTATAAAATCAAGTGGGGTTCTTGGTGAAAATGAAAAAAGCATTTCTGCTGGAGCAGCGTTCGTAGATGAGCTGGGTGTGTTTCTATATTTGAAGAGAAATTTGTTAATTTTGTCTTGAAAGCTTAAATCACAGTCGTTTGTCCAGCAAACATTTTTTTAATGATCTCTTTACAGTTTGAACTGCCCGTTCAGCTATGCCATTGGATTCGGGATGATATGGAGGGCTTTTTAGTACCTCGATTCCATTTTGATTACAAAATTCGACAAATTTATAGGAAGAAAATTGCGGACCATTATCAGTACAAATACTTTTGGGCAAGCCAAATGTTGTAAAAACTTTTTCAAGAAATTTGTTTACCTTTTCGGTAGTAGTTGATGTCATTATTTCTAATTCTATCCACTTTGAATACGTATCTACTAACAACAAAACATTGAATTGAGCAAAAAAGAAAAAATCTAGATGTATTCTTTCAAAAACTCTTTTTGTCTGATACCAAGGTATTAATGTGGAAGACTTATTATTTAATGATTTAAAGCACACTTCACATGATTGTACAAAGTTTTCCACATCTTTGTCAATATTTTTCCACCAAACATATGACCGCGCTAACTGCTTCATACGCACTATACCTATATGCCCTTCATGAAGTGTCTTCAATACATTATAAATCATTTCTTTTGGAATTAAAATTCTAAAGCCATAAAATATACACCCGTTTTCGTATGAAAGCGCTTCCTTAAGATTATAGTAAAATTTCATTTCATCATTTAATTTGTAATTACTCGTTGGCCACCCTTTTAATACGTAACCCTTTAACTCTCTTAGTATTTTACTTTTATTTATGAACTTCTCTATTTGGTTAAAGTTAACATCGGACACTGATGTAAAAGAGTTTATCATGATCTCTTCTTCCCTATCATCTTCTTCGTTTTCTAAAGGCAACCTTGAGAGACCGTCTGCATTGTTATTTGTTGAACCTTTTCTATATTTTATTTCACATTCATAACCAGAGATAATTAATTGCCATCTATGAACACGTGCCGATGCAATAGCTGAAGAGCATTTATTTGGATCAAAAAGACTTTTTAACGGTTTATGGTCTGTGTAAATAACAAACTTGTTACCATACAAATATTTATTAAATTTTTTAAGAGTATAAATGATTGCTAAACCCTCTCTATGAATCTGTGCATAATTTTGTTCTGCTTTATTTAACACTCTGGACGTAAAGTATATTGGCTTTTCTTGATCTTTGTCTACAATTGATAAAACAGCCCCTATGCCATAGGGACTAGCATCACAAGCCACAATTATTTGTTTGGATGGATCAAAGTGATGTAAAATAGAGTTTTCACTTAGCCACTTTTTGCTTTCTGTGAATGCTTTATTACATTCTTCCGTCCAAACAAATTTGTTGTCTTTTTTCAATAGCTCATAAAGGGGATATAACTTTGTTGAAATATTTGGAACAAATTTACCGTAAAAGTTTATTAACCCTAAATAAGCTTGAAGCTCTTTTAAATTTTTGGGTTGAGGAGCATTTAAGACGGCTTTGGTTTTTTCGGGGTTGGGTTTAATACCAGTTGATGAAATTACATGCCCCAAGAATTCGATCGTATTAACGAAAAATTTACATTTTTTTAAATTAACCCTTACATTATTTTCAACAAACTTTGTCAATACCTGATCTAATCTTTGCGAGCATTCGACTTTGTCTTTCCCATATATTAAAATGTCATCTAAATAGCACACTATACCTTTAAGCCCCACAAGCATTTGATCCATAATGTTTTGAAATATGGATGGTGCTGATGACAGCCCAAATGGTAAGCGCAAAAATCGATATAAGCCTTTGTGCGTATTAATCGTTAAAAATTGCTTTGAAGTTTCATTGACTGACACTTGTTGATACGCTCCCGTCATATCAAGAGCACAAAAAATACTTGCTCCCGCCAATTCTGCTAAGCAGTCGGATATTTGAGGAAGTGGATAGTGCTCTCTTTCAATACATCTATTTAATGTTGTTTTGAAATCAACACAGATTCGCACAGAGTCTTTTTTAGGCACAATAACAATAGGACTAGCCCAACAACTATGTTGAATTGGTTCAATAATATTCTCATCGCACATTCTTTTTAACTCATTTTCTACTGATTCTCTTAATTTGTATGGTACTGTGTAAGCACGTTTAAAAATTGGTTCTGAACCTTCTTTTAAATAAACGATTGCTTTAAAATTTTTAATCGGTTGTTGTAGCGTTTTAGAAAAAACATGTGGAAACCTCTTTGACAAACTTGTTTGCTCTAGATCTGTGTTTTTTAATGTATTAATTGTACTGTTGGTACTAAAAAAGTCTTTCCATCCCGAATACAATGTGTCTAACCAGTCACGACCTAATAGTCCATATTGTGATTTACAGCCTTTAACGACCACTAAACTCAACTCACTACCACCCACCTTAACAATAACTTTACCAATAACCTTTATTAAATTTCCTCCAAATGACCACAATTCAGTATTAAACGGCTGTAAAGGCACGTTTTTTAAGTACTCCCTGAATAACCGCTCATCAATAACTGTCACTGCTGCTCCTGTATCCACTTCAAACTTTACTGCTACATTATTAATTTGAATATGAACTATACACGGTAAAGTTTGATTAATAATTGAGTTTATAGTTACCACTTTTTTATCATTTTCTCTGCGTTTTTTATAGCACATCGAAGCAATGTGACCTTTGCGGGAACAATAAAAACAAACGAAATTTTTTGCTCTACAATCAGATTCTGCATGCGTTCTTCCACATTTTCCACACTTTATTTCTTCTTTCTGTTTACTATTGTTGCATTTATTATGCTTATCCACGTTCCTTGTTGATAATGCGTTTTCAACCATTGATTCGCGTTGCATTGACAAAACATGTTTTTGAGTAAGTGAGTCGGTGGTTGCAAAATTTTTTGCCTTATCCCATGTTAATGCAGGTTCATCTAACATTTTAGCCCTTAATTTCGAACTACACACTCCACACACTAAACGATCTCTTAGTGCGTCCTCTAAGAACGTTTTAAAGTTGCACGTGGCTGCTAATGATTTTATTTCCACAATGTAATCTGCTATGGGCTCTCCCTCTTTTTGATTTCTAGAGTAAAACTTATAACGTTCAGCTATTTCATTAGCTTTCGGCTCGAAATGATCATTCAAAATTTTTAAAAGTTGCGTTAAGGTTTTGTCTTTAGGTTGCAGTGGCACCGTAAGTGATGACAAAATTTCATATGTTTCTGCTCCCAGCAACGTGATGAACAAAGGAACTCGTTTTATATCTTGGACATCGTTTACAATAAAAAACTGTTCAACTCGTGCTACCCAGTGACTGAAATTTTCTCCTGGTAGGAAAGGTTCAATATTTCCAATCAAACCCATTTTAATAAATATAATACTTGAAGCACGTTTTTTGTTTTATAATTTGTTTTAACCTCGTCGCCAATGTAGTATTCAATCAAACATGTAAAACAAGACTGTTCTTTATTCTTCCCATTTGCTTATACTCTACTTATAAGTAAAGGGAAATAAAGGTAACAAAATACTTACTAAGAATATACAAACAAATAAGCTATTAAAAGTGTAGGAGAATGAACTATGTATATAAAGTAATCATATATATAACAGCTTCTACGGAGAAAAAGGGGGAAATTAGAGCAATTTTTTAACTGCTGAACTAACGGTCCTAGATACTTGAAATTTGGAGTGTACGATCCTCTCGCGGAAAAAACATTCTGAAAGAAGTACTTTTTTGAAAATTTTGTTTTATAGGTGGAAAAGGGGAAAGTAGGGCAATTTTGTATCTGCTGAACTAATGGTCCTAAGTAGATACTTGAATTTTGAACTGTTTTGTATCTGCTGAACTAATGGTTCTAGATACTTGAAGTTTGTACCGTACGATCCTCTTGCGGAAATAACATTCTTGAAGAAACACTTTTTTAGAAAATTCTGCTTCTAAGGGGGAAAATGGGGAAAGTATGGCAATTTTGTATCTGCTGAATTAATGGTGCTAGATACTTGAAATTTGTACTGTACGATCCTTTCGCGGAAATAACATTCTTAAATAAATACTTTTATGAAAATTCAGCTTCTAATGGGGAAAAGGGGAGAAAGTAGAGATACTTAAAATTGGTACTTTACGATCCACTCGCGGAAATACATTCTGGGAAAATAATTTTTTGAATTTTCGCTTCAATTTGGTACATATTGTTCCTTATGCACTAATGTTCCTTGAAACTTAAAGTTTGAACTATGAGATCGTTTCGCCAAAATAAAATTTTTTGCTACTTTAAATCTACTCAAAATATAATATTTTAAAGGTCGAAACTAACAATTTTTATGTTTAATTAAAAATTAATAAGAATTTGAAGTAATAAAGTTGTTTTTTTTTTTTACAGCTAACCGGTAACGAAGTAACGGGCGAGTTAGCTAGTAATATATAAACATAATGGGGTCCTTGAGCGATATTTCGATTGTTTTGCATGGAATGACAAATTAATATCGCGCTATTTTTTCTAGAACAATTTTGCTTTAGAAAGATCACCAATTTATACAGCAAAACATTATCATGATTCAATGGTTTAGGCAAGAGTACAAACTTCGCAGACACTTTTTTTTTATAATCAAAAAAATTAAAAAATGTTTGTATCACAACGTCTAACCATTATTTTTATATAATTCTGGTATGCTGATTCCAATAGTGAAGTCCGTTTTTAAATTGATTGAATAGTTTTGTATCAAATCGCGAAAATATTTTTTTTTGTATGGCACCATCCCTTTAAATATGATTAAGGACTCTATCTTTAAGTATATGTGAACATTAGGGCGTTTCATCAAAAACTTTTTTTTGATTTTTGCTGCTCTTGAAGCGGAATATGAATTCTTATGGCCTAAACGATTTTTGGAATTTTTTTTTTTTAGATTTTTGGCGGGCCGGGATCAACTCGCTCAAATCGATTTTATGCTAAAAATGAGGTTATAAAACATAATTTTTTTTTTTATGGTGCCTTGTTTTTACAAAAGTGGATAAATTACTTCAAAATATTGCTAGCCTCCTAAAAAAAATATTCGCGGTAAAAATGATAAGGTCAAAGGTCAATAATTTGACCTTAAAAGTAAAAATTTTGAATTTTCCAACTTCAAAGCTCAATAACTTAAGAAATATGCAACGTAGGTTCGTGATGTTGACACCGTTTCATAGATATTTTAAATACCTTTCATTTAAATCCAAAACGACGTCTGTCAATTTAGAAAAAGTATTTAAAAAAAATAAAAAAACTAACTTTACCCATTTTTTTTCTTACATTTTACATGAGCTTAACCAACAAGTACATATGTTAGTATCTTATTAATCGGTAGAATGTCTGAGAATAGATAACTTACCATTTATGTATATGCGTTATGTGGTCCTATACCGATATTTCGATGTGTTACACACGGAATACCAAAGTGAGTTTACCCTCATACTCTGGTTAGAGGGTATAAAAATTTAGAGAAAATGCCAAATCTCCAAAGCAAGAATATATTTTTATGAATATGTATCATACAAAATCAAAAGAATAACAATATTATCAAAAGCATAACAATATTATAATAAATATTCTGAAAATGTATTTAAAATTACAATACATAAAAATTAAATCTAAAACACAATTTGTTTTCACACAAAACATATAAAGCCAAACAATTCTTAAGTAATTTTGTGCCAAAGTAGTAGCATATTCAAACAGCTTTCGCTAACGCTTTTTCAACAACATTTTTGTTTACATTAGGTATAATTTTTCTATTATTATCAACATTAATTAGTAAGTTTTGGAAGTCATTCTCATTCTTTGTAACTCTTTTGTTCCGTGTGTAACACATCGAAATATCGGTATAGGACCACATAACGCATATACATAAATGGTAAGTTATCTATTCTCAGACTTGTTGGTTAAGCTCATGTAAAATGTAAGAAAAAAAATGGGTAAAGTTAGTTTTTTTATTTTTTTTAATACTTCTACTAAAATGACAGACGTCGTTTTGGATTTAAATGAAAGGTATTTAAAATATCTATGAAACGGTGTCAACATCACGAACCTACGTTGCATATTTCTTAAGTTATTGAGCTTTGAAGTTGGAAAATTCAAAATTTTTACTTTTAAGGTCAAATTATTGACCTTTGACCTTATCATTTTTACCGCGAATATTTTTTTTAGGAGGCTAGCAATATTTTGAAGTAATTTATCCACTTTTGTAAAAACAAGGCTTCATAAAAAAAAAAAATTATGTTTTATAACCTCATTTTTAGCATAAAATCGATTTGAGCGAGTTGATCCCGGCCCGCCAAAAATCTGAAAAAAATCTCAAAAATCTTTTAGGCCATAAGAACTCATATTCCGCTTCAAGAGTAGCAAAAATCAAAAAAAAATTTTTTGATGAAACGCCCTAGTGAACATGTCTAAGAACCTTATGATGACATAAGATTTAGGACTTTATCTTTACACTCAAAAAAAAAAAAACTGTAAAGTTAACAAAAAATTTAGTTAAATTTAACTAAAAAAGCACCTGATTTTGGGCCTACTAAATTTTTAGTTAATTTAACTAAAAATATTTAGTTAACTTTTCGTAGAATGAATGTAGCAAAAAAAACCGTAACTTTAACTAAAAATTTAGCTGAAATTTCGTAACGTTTTTATGTACATATATTAACAAAAAAATTAGTTGAATTCAGCTAAACTTTTTGTTACTTTTCGTAAACTAAAATTTAGAAAATATTTTGTAAAAAATTAAGATTGTTTTTTATATTTTTTCATCAGCTTAAGTAGAACTTATGAGATTTGCATAGGAGGCTTCACAAGAAATTCCACTTAACAAATTTGTAACGAAAAATCAGCAAATTAATTAGTAAAAATTCGTAAAATCAGTTTTGAAGTCAACAAAAAAAATTAATTCAAAATTTGTTCAAAATTAGTATTTTCGTGAATTGAACTTAACTAAAAAAAGTAGTTAAAACGCTGATTTTAACTAAAAATTTGCTAAAAAGCCAGTAAACTCGAGTTACCAAAAAAAAATTTGTTAACTTTACAGTTTTATTTTTTTGAGTGTAAGTATAATATGTGAACATGTCTAAGAACCTTATGTTGAAAGTTTTGAAATTATAGGTTTATATTTGCAAAAGTTTTCCTAACAAAAACTGATTTTGACCCACTTGCCGAAAAATAAAAATATTCCAAAAGTAATTTTATTAAAAAAAAAATAAGTTATCCTAAGTAAAATTAAAGGATTTTTTTTTTTTTAATAAAATACAAATATCTAATGAAACCATTTCTGTGCCAATCTGATTTTTTAATATGTTGTAGAGAAAAGGATTTGTTCATAATCCTCTGGAGAATATATGTCCAAATTTGGTAAAAAACTATAAACTAAACAAGAATTCAAAAAACTATTAGAGTTTAAAAAAAATATTAAAAACAATATTAAATTGTTATTAAATTACACCGCTCAACAAATCGAAGGTTTTTGGCACCGGTTTGAAGTTTGATATAAAATTTTTAATGATTTTGACTCGCTGATTCCAAATTCGTGCTCCAAATTTTTCCATCACGTCTAGAATTTTGATTATTCGCGGTTGAAAATGCGAAAAAACGCGATTTTTGCCTTTTTTGAAAGCCTGCACAGCAGCCGCTGGGTGGAATAAAAATCAAGTATAAAGCGTGAGAGTAGAATTGAACTATGATCTCAAAAATATGATCAAAAAAATTTCAAGTTGTTGCACTATTATTGGCCAAACATGCATTTTATAAAAACACTGTAAAAAAAATTAGAAAAAGCACCATTTTTAAAAGGCTCTAATACAATAACCGGATGATCAATGTTTACAGTGATGAGCTCAAAATTTAGGCAAAAGTTCATTCTTTCTTATAGACTTTTAAACCCATTAAATACATCTTCCGGTGTATGCGAAAAATAACACAGAAATCTTAAATTTGTAAAATATTTATTTTTTTTAGTTTTTCTTTGAAAAATATCAAAAAAAACTAAGGTATCTACCAGTGCTGTATGCTATGATTGAAATAACGAAATGAATAAATAACAATATTTTTTCAAAAATAATCAAATAACAGATTATTTAAATATTTGAAAATGAATAATATTTATTTTGATTTTATTTGAATAACGAAAAATCGAATAATTTTTTCTGATTTTTTTTATTCAAACAAACAAAATATAATTTTTCAAAATAATCAACAAAAATTTGTGATTTTTTTTGGTTATTCACAAAAATTCAAATAAATAACGTATTATTCAAACAACAAAAAATAAATATTCTTGAAAATTTTGTGTTTGAAAAAAAACTATTTTATTTATTTTGTACAGTTTAACAAAAAATTATTCTTACAAAACAGTTTTGTTTTAATATCAGGTTCTTATAAATTGTAATTTATAAAAAGTCCATTTGAATTCAGAAAAGTTAAGTTGTGATTTAGGAAATTCCAAGTGCAGAGCTATAAACTTATGCAAATATTTACTTAACAAAACTTTTTTTTTAAAGAATTTGAATTTCAAATATTTTTATTGAAACATACAACAGAAACAGAAGAAATTTTTTGTAACGTTGACGTAAGTGAACCAAAACTGCATATCGTTGCCTGGCCATCAGTATGATTATATAGTTTTAAGAAATTTCGAAAAGTCTTCGTGGGCGTATTTATGTAATATAGGACCACTTTGGCATCAGACAAACAAACCAACCGGCTTAAAAGCCGGCCATTATGTTTTTCAAAAAAAAAATAAAAAATTGAGCCGCATCCGAGCACAATTGGTCAGGCCGATGCCAATTTCTCTCCAGCTTGATTAACTATTGGCATAATGGGATAGTTAAAAAAAAAATATGAAAAGTCACAGTCAACGATATACATATTATTTTTTTGACCTGACCTTGTTTCTGCAGAAGCAAGGAAGAGAAAAACTAAGGAAATTAAGAGCTTAAAAGTCTAAGCAATACCTGTTAGGATTCTAAAAAATCAACACTTCCTTTCCCATTTAAGGTGTTAGGACTCTTACAAGAAATCAACAATTAATTTCCATTTTCCCTTTTGTAAAAGAAATGCCTAAAAGTATTTAAATTTTCAGAGTACGTTTTGACCATTAAGGTCTAATTGTAAGTAGTTAGTCTAAAAATGTAAACGTACCGCATACTCTATGAAATATGCAATTTCTCTATAGCTTCTCGTTTTCGAGATATTCGGAATAGAAATTTAAAAAATGTTATTTATAAGCGTTTTTGTAGCACCACTGTTAGACATTATTGCGTTAATGTCAAAAACTAAGAGTGGATTTTATATAATATGGACCTGTAGAATCCAAATCTGTCATCTAAAATGCTGTAGCTTGTTTCGTTTTTGTGTTTTTTGCGCTTAAAAATGTGCCCAATTCCATACCATATAAAATACATTCAAAATAATTATGTTTATTTTTTGACCGTTTGAATACTGCAATGTAAATTTTTTTGAATACTTTATATAAATGCATAATTCCAAATAATATTTGATTTTTTTGATATCTCTAGTTTTCGAGAAAATTCGAATATAATAATCTTTTGCAATTCAACCGCGATTTTTGAAAAAGGTGCTCGATCGATGTTTTGGTTTTTGTTCCTATATTATTCTTAGACATTCCAAATACGTATTCAAAAAAGAAAATATAGTATTCGCACTTTTAGGCAAAAACTGTTTCCAACCACCCGTGTTTTACTTGGTTGGTCAAAGTCACAAATTTTACCTGGCCTATGTGATATAGTTATAAAGTAAATTTGAAACATTTTTGATATATTATAACTTATTATTTTAATTATTTTCAATATGATACTTCCCCAGTGAAATTTCATGCACTAATTCGTAGAATATTTTTTCCCTTTTGGTAGACTTCAATGTATCTCGCTTAAAAAATATAACAGTTAATCCGTAAAATGAGGGATAGAAGGATAGATCGTTATGTGCTAGAGAATCACAATAAATTACATCATCAGTACAACATCAGTTTTACCTCAAAAGTAGTCAAAAATAAAAAAATATTATAAGCAAATATGCATTTAAATTTTAAAAATAGAATAATGCATTTTCTATTGCAAAAATGTTCAATTGTATAAAGAATGAAATTTTTTTCGATTAAAATAATTTTTGTGTAGTAGAAACATTTCACAGTTAATACTAAAGAATATTTTCTTAAAAATGTCACCAAAGCAAAAACCCTTAAAAATCTCAATGTTTTGCAAAATAAACCTTTACAATTAAGGGTATTTAAGTAATTATACATCCTTTCACGACTTTTTATTGTTTAAGAAAAATATCGAAAAGTCTAATCAACTAGAGTATTTTCCATAAGAAAATGTTTTAAGAACATTTTTTAATCAGTAAAAGTCAATTTGGGAAAAAATTAAAAATAATCTAATTAATGTTTTAGTAAAGAAAACCTTAAATAAGTAAAACAATAGTGGTTTTCAAAATAAATAAAAAAAAAATATTTTTCAAACACAAAATTTTCAAGAATATTTCTTTTTTTTGTTTAAATAATACGTTATTCATTTGAATTTTTGTGAATAACCAAAAAAAATCACAAATTTTTGTTGATTATTTTGAAAAATTCTATTTTGTTTGTTTGAATAAGCAATCAGAAAAAATTATTTGATTTTTTTGGAAAGAAATATTATTTCATTTTTATGAATTTGAATAAAATAAAATTTTATTTTATTCAAACCAAAATAAATAAAATAACAAAACATTTTATTTTTTGATAGCCAACTAAAATATCAAAGTATTTTATTTTTTTCCAAAAAATCCAAATAAAAAAAATCAATAATACAGCTATGGTATCTACCTTACCTTTTTTACAAAAATGGTAATTTTAACAGTATCATTTTAAAACGCAAGTAAAGCCCAACTAAACGTAATAATTTGAAAAAATTGTGTTCTATGTTGGAGACCATAGACAAATTATACTTTAGCGCTTTATACCAAATTTGTATTCCACTGAATGGCTGCTGTGCAGGCTTTCAAATAATGCAAAAATCGTAATTTTTCGCATTTTCAACCGTGAATAACTAAAAATCTGGACGTGATGGGAAAATTTGGAGAACAGATTTGGAATCAGGAGATCAAAGTCTACTAAAATTGATCATCAGAATTCAAACCGGAAAATGAGTGTTGAGCGGTGTTATTTACTTAAATTGTTTTTTAAATTTTTAAGTAAATTTTTAATTGCGTCAATTCAAAACTACATAATTTTTGTTTTTAAATTTAACCCAGTTTTTTCTGTTGATGTCGAACGACTCTTAAATGAAAAAAGGAGAGCTCGTACACAGATAAAAATGAGTTTTTAGATCAAGCACGAAATACACCAGGTTGAGCATTAAAATAAAAGTCAGCTAATGTGGAAAATTGTTGGATCAAGCACGAAAATTTTAGGTCAGTCATTGACTGTTCCTTGATTAAACCAATGCTTGATTTGAGTAATTTGTTAATTGTTATTTTTCTGTTACTTTTGATTAAACCAATGCTTGATTTGAGTGAGCGGTTAATCAATAATTTTGTGTTATTTTTTATTAATACAATGCTTGATCTGAGTGAATGGTTAATTATTATTTTACAGTTGTAGTGTTTTTTGTCAGTCTTTTCAAGTCTTTTGTTTAAATTGTTTTTTTTTTGTGCTGTATATTATGTGTGTTCCAGAACTTTCCGGGTAAAGTTCGGTAAAATGAGAGAAAATTTTAAAAACTCTCACCATACCGCAAAAATTCACAAAAGTACGGGAACGCAAAAAACCACATTTCTAGCCCAAAAACTAAAAAATGTAAACAAATTGAAATCTATATATATAATTTCCCTATTTGTGTGTTCCTCTTTTTTTGTCTATCCAGAGCTTTTTGAAGCCCACTGATGAGCTAGAAAGCTGAAAATTGGCATGCATATAGTAAAACACCTGGGGCAGATCCTAACGTAGCCGGATTTTCGATTTTTTGCCTGTGGGCGGAGAAATAAGCGGAAAAGTGGGCGTGGCAAAATTCAATTTTTTGACATTTTTGCTTAATTAAAAGCCCCCTAATGACTTAGGAAGCTGAAAACTTCCTAGAATATAGTCCTAACGATGGCGCATATCCCCAAGTAGTCAGATTTAAAATTTTCGAAATGTGGGCGGAGAATTGAGGAGATAAGTGGCGTGGCAAAATTGGGATTTTTAACACATTTACTTCTTTTGAAGCCCCCAAATGGCTTAGGAAGCGGAAAATTGCATAGCATTTTTTTTCTAACAATGAAGCATATCCTGAAGTAATCGGATCTAAATTTTTTAGACTGTGGAAAGAGAATTAGGACAGAAATGGGGCGTGGCAAAATTGTATTTTTTAATATTTTAACTAATTTAAAGACCCCCAATGACCTATGAAGATGAAAGTTGACATTTTTGCTTATTTTAAAGTCTTCTAATGACTTAGGAAGCTGAAAATTTCCTAGCATATAGTCCTATCGATTAAGCATATCCTGAAGAAGTCGAATTTTAAATTTTTCTACTGTGGGCGGAGAATTGAAAGGAAAATGGGGAGTCACAAAATTAGGATTTTTAACATTTTAACCTTTTTGAAGCCTTCAAAGGAAGCGGAAAATGAATAGCGTATAGTCCTTACGATGTAGAATATCCTGAAGTAATCAGATTTAAAATTTCTCGACTGTGGACGGAGAATTAAAAGATAACAGAGCGTGGCAAAATTGGGTTTTTAAATATTTGAAGACCCCCAATGACTTAGGAGGATGAAAATTGGCATGTATTTCATTGGGAAGATCAACACGAACCAGCATTTTTGATATCCAGTGTATGGGTAGAGAATAAGAAAGGCAAAGGGGCGTGGTTAGTTTATTTCCATCTATTTTCTGTATATATAATTTTTTTTTGTGTTTCTCTTATTTTTTGTGTATCAAGCCCTTTTGAATCTCATTGATGGACTTAGGCTGGATTACTCAATGCTCCGTTATAAAATATCTCTTCGTTAAATTTAACTTTTTCATACAAATTTTGACATAAGGCTCCGTTAAATCGAAGCTAACTTTTCGTTCAGTAATCCGCCCTTAAAAGCTTAAAATTGGCATGTATATAGTAAAACACCAGGGACAGAGAATAATCACAATTGGAGCGGAAAGCGTTTTTCCGCAACTGTTCACACACGTTTTGTATGAAAACAAAATTCCGCCGCGTTTTTCCACTAAACTAGATTCAATTCTATTTTTATGAGGACAGTTGCGGAAAACCGCTTGCCGCTCCAATTGTGATTATTGTCACAGATTCTTACGAAGCCGGATTTTTTGCCTGTGGGCGCCGAATTACGAGAAAAAGGGGTCTTGGCAAAATTAATTTTTTTTAAACATTTTAGAGTATTCTTAAGCTCCGCCCCGCCCTAATGAATTAGAAAGCTGAAAATTCCTTACTATGAAGTATATTCTAAAGTAGTCCGATTTTGATAGGAAAAAGGGGCAAGGCAATATTGTGTTTAATTTTTTTTAATTTAACTAACTTTGAAGCCCTAATGACCTACGCAGCCAAAAATTGGCAAGCATATTGTCCTGACATAGGAGCATATCCTAAAGTAGTCAGACTTAAAATTTTTGGACTGCGGACGGAGAATTAAAAGGGAAAAGGGGCGTGGATACGAGTATAGTACTAACGATGGAGCTTATTCTAATTAGAGTATTCTTAAGCTCCACCCCGCCCTAATGAATTAGGAAGCTGAAAATTCCTTACTATGAAGTATATTCTAAAGTAGTCCGATTTAACATTTTTGGAATGTAGACGGAAAGTTGAGAGGAAAAAGGGGCAAGGCAATATTTTGTTTAATTTTTTTTTAATTTAACTAACTTTGAAGCCCTAATGACCTACGCAGCCAAAAATTGGCAAGCATATTGCCCTGACACTGGAGCATATCCTAAAGTAGTCAGACTTAAAATTTTTGGACTGTGGACGGAGAATTAAAAGGGAAAAGGGGCGTGGATACGAGTATAGTACTATTGATGGAGCTTATCCTAAAGTAGTCAGATTTAAAATTTTGGAATATGGACGGAGAATTAAGAGAAGAAATGTACGCGGAAAATTTATGTTTTTACATCTTACCTAATTTTGAAGTCACCTCATGACCTTGAAAGATGAAAATTTGGATGCATATGGTACGGACTATGGCAAAGATCAACACTGACCTGGATATCCAGTGAAAGGGCGGAGATACAAAAAAAAGTTTGGTAAAATATTAGAATTATTGAGAAAATTGATTTGGTGTTCCGCCTGGCAGGGACAGGCTATTCGACTAGTGCTAACATATTTTATTTAGAAAAAATACGTTCAACAATGCGAAACAAATTGTAAAAGTTGATTTTAATGACTAAATATATTATTTTGTTTAGAATAAAACATTATTTTTGTTTCCTTTTTTAATTTTATTAAAATTTTTAATTTATTTTCACAACAAAAATCAGCTGTTTTCTAAACATCTGATTGTTACCAATTTACACGAAAAAATAGTACGGGTAAGTTCGGTAAAATGAGAAACAAATTTATTCTCTCAAAAACTCTCTCATTTACCCAATTTTTGCGTACGGGAACGCTTTTCGGGCTGGTTTGGGTACCCGCGGGCACCCGCGGTAACGTTCTGGAACACACCTATTATTTGTTTTTTTTTCGTCTTGTGTGCGTGCTAGTACTTTTCTATATGACGACTAACGAAAACTAAAACAAAAAACGCAACAGCGTTCATCGCATTGTTACTCAAAGCTAGGGTTGCCATTTCCATTTTGAGAAAAAGAGGACGCCAACCTCAAAAAAGGAGGACATTTGACACAAAAAAGAGGACAATTTTTTTTTTTAATAAATTAATTTAAAAAAAGTAAATTGCGCGATACAATATGAAAAAAAAAATGGATTTTTATGAGGAAAACAATTTTTATTTCCACTAAAAAAATCACAAAAATATATAAAAGATAATGTTCCAATTTTATTTCAGAAAATACCAATTATATTTCAAAAAATTTTTTATTTTAAAAAGTTTTTAACTATGTTTCCAATTATATATGAGAAATTTTCAATTATATTTCAGAAATATTAATTTTTTATTCAATGTTTGGTTAATTTAAAAAAAAAATGTCCAATTATAATTCACAAATTTTCAATTGTAAATCAGAATTTTCTATTTGTACTTCAAAATTTTCTAAATGGTTTTCAGAAAATTTCAGTTGTATTTTAAACATTTCCATTTAAAATTTTCTCAATGATTTTAAGAAAATTACTTTTGAATATAAATAAACTTAATTGGAATTTTAGATAATTCAAATGTATTTCAGAAATCTCCATTTTTATTTAAAAATTATCTAAAAGTTCAAATTCTGATAAATTTTTATTAAAAAATAAAAATTGTTGTACTCGACCATTAAAATATTATATTTTGAGGTTTTTTTCTAGCTCGAGGTCATTATTTCCTTTACTAATTAAAACTATGATTTTCTCATATAACAATTTCAAGAAAATTATTTTTCTGTTTTAAATTTATTTATGTTGGTCATTTTTTGCAAGACTTTATCGACACGTGTTTCGGGATTTGTCTGTTTTTAATATTTGTTGGTTGGTTAGCTGATGATCGTGACCTTACTACGATGGAACAATTTTCGTCTTTTATTTTTGCTAAATAATCATGACAATGGGATCTGACAAATCCCGAAACACATGTCGATTAAGGGCGGATTACTCAATGAAAAGTTAGCTGCTAACTGCCGATTTAACGGAGCCTTACGTCAAAATTTGTATGAAAAAGTTAAATTCAACGGAGAGTTATTTTATAACGGAGTAATCCAGCCTAAGTCTAGCAAAAAATGACCAACATAAATAAATTTTAAACAGAAAAATAATTTTCTTAAAAATTATTATATAAGAATATCATAGTTTTAATGACCTCGAGCTAGAAAAAAACCTACTCAAAATATAATTATCTAAATGCTTTTAAAAAAATTTCATTTGTATATCAAAATTTTCTGCAAAGCATTCGAAAAATTTTGAATAGAAATAGAAAATTTTTTAAATATACTTAATTGGATTTTTCTGAAAAGCATTTAGATATTTTTGAAATGTAAATGGACATTTTTTAAATTTAATTGGAAATTTCTGAAACGGATTTTTATGAAAAGCATTTAGAAATTTTTAAAATACAACTGGAAGCTTTTGAAATACAATTGGAAATTTCTGAAATACAAATGGAATTATTGGAAATCCAAAGGAATTTTCTTAAAATTATTTTTTTTTAATTTGTAATGAAAATTTTTGTTATACAAATCTTTTTTCGGAGAGCAAACTTCAAGACACACAACAGCTGATAAGAATTGATTCTAACGTAGTTATTTTCGCACTACCTAGAGTGAATTTTTACTCGAAATATAATTAATTTAAAGCGTTTTTTTTATTTTTGTGCGTTTTGTACTCAAAAAGTTGACACTACTGCTGATAAGCCAAAATACGGCGATGAAAATAATTCAAAAGTTTAAAAGTAATAAAAAAATGTTATGGAGAAAAGTGCAAAAAGTAGGACAACCCCGGACACTTTCTAAAAAAGAAGTAGGACTGCCCCGGACGCCCTAAAAAAGAGGACGGTGTCCGGGGAAAAGAGGACGGATGGCAACCCTACTCAAAGCCTACTATGATGAGTTTTTTTGTTTTTATGAATTTTTTTGTGAATTTTTCAGATTTGAGCAAATGGTTAATTGATTCAAGTAAAATTTAATTGAATGTCAAATTTTAAGCTGAGCAATTATTTAATTGTTTTTTTCGATTGAATATTTATTTCTGTGTAGAGAGTGGCAACTGCACAGATCTCCACAACTCAAATCACGATTAAAGGTATGCACAAACGACTTGCGAAGATTGCTAGAATCTCAGAGAGCTGACTCGTTAAATAGATTTCTCGAAAATTTTGAGCCTACACCAAAAACGGATTATTCGTTATGGCGTGCTACTAAAAATTTGAAAAGACAAGTCATATGTAAGCCTCCTTTGCGAAAGCAAAATGGAGGTTGGGCTAGAAATGATACTGAAAAAGGAAATCTGTTTGTTGAGCACTTGAAAAATGTATTCACTCCAAAGGAATCAAGTGTTATAGTAGAGTTGCCACCAATTTTACCCCAGCGCAGAGCAGTACCCATCCGGTTTGAGATGCGAGAGGTTGGAAAGGCAGTTTTTGATTTAAACCCCAAAAAAGCATTTGGTATTGATGAGATCAGTAATAAAATTCTTTTGGAGTTACCCCGGATAGCATTAAGAATAATTCTTCTTATTTAATGCTATATTACGCCTTCAACATTTTTCCCGAGAATGGAAAATTTCTCTTGTTAAAATGATACCCAAGCCAGGTAAAGATCACATAAAAGTGGAATCGTATTGGCCTATCAGTCTGTTATCCAATTTATCCAAACTTTTTGAGAAACTGTTAGTGAACAGATTAACAACTCATGTCACTCAAGACAATTCTATCCCCGATCACCAGTTTGGATTCAGAAAAAAACACGGCACAATTGAGCAAGTTCATAGACTGGTAGATGAAATTAGAAGAGCCTATGAGGAAAAAAAATATTGTTCTGCACTTTTTATTGATGTCTCGCAGGCGTTCGATAAGGTTTGGCACAAGGGTTTACTCTATAAGATAAAGAATATGTTACCACCAAATACACATAAGTTACTCGAAAATTACATTACAGATCGTAAGTTTACAGTGAAGGAAAACGATTTTGTTAGTACCCCACAAATCATACAAGCTGGAGTTACACAAGGTAGTATTTTGGGACCGCTTTTGTATATTTTGTACACCTCTGATATGCCAACTAATCGAAATACGCATACTTCCACATTTGCAGATGATACTGCTATTTTAAGCTCTCATAATAATCCACTTGAAGCAATTCGTATTTTGCAAAGTTACATTCTTGAATTAGAAGACTGGTTGAAAAAATGGAAGATTAAAGTGAATGAGCAGAAATGCATCCACATAACTTTCACGTTGAGACGAGAAACTTGTCCCCAAATTCAGATTAATAATCACATCGTAACTCAACACACAACAGTTAAGTACCTCGGAATTCATCTAGATCGTCGTCTTACGTGGAAAAACCATATAGATGCAAAATTAACCCAGATAAAATTAAAAACTATTGCAGTTAATTGGCTAATTGGGGGAAACTCGAAACTTAAATTAGACTGTAAACTATTGATCAACAGCTCTATTATAAAACCTATATGGTGCTATGGTATTCAGTTATGGGGCACTGCCTCTGCGTCTAATGTGGAAAGAATACAGAGAAAACAGAACAACATTTTGAGAATGATTACTGATGCCCCCTGGTATGTTAGAAACTCAAACATACACAGAGATCTAAATGTTTCCTTTGTTAAAGATGAAATTGTGAGACATACCCAGAACTACCTACGGAAACTAGAATCACATCCAAACGATTTAGCGCGTAATCTTCTAAATAATAGTGGTCACCAACGCCTAAGAAAGAGGGCCACTACTGACCTGGTACTATAAAATGAAGGATGAAAACATTGGATAACTTATGAGCAAGTGAAATTTTGTCTGGCACTGGCCGGACATAATATTAAGCTATTTATATAAGTTTTAAGATTTGAACACTTATTGTTAGTTCACATAGTTTTAGTGAAGTTTCAATAAAAAATGAATTAGAAAAAAAAACAAGTGATTACTCAATTTTGTTTCCTCCATATTTTTTCTGTGCAGCAAAAAAAGAACATACTAAAATGTTAATAAAAAGTAGTTCAACTGCTGCTGAAGTAGTTCTTACTCTCCATCGTAGTTTAAGATTTTGTGTGTATAGTTTAATTACATCTTTAAGATCAGTATTTAATTGAAAAGTGTCTTTTTAGAATTCATTAGGAAGTAGATTTAGTAAGCGATGCTAACGATGCTAATGTTGACACTACTAAACATGACACTACTAAACATGACACTACTAAACATGGAAAATGCGACTGGATCGCGACCTTATACACTTGATTACAACTGCTCTGCTGGTCAAAAATCCTGTCTCCAAACTTTTCCATCACATCAGGTTTTTGAGAAAATTGAGGTTAAGGTTCAAAAAAATCGCAGTTTTGGCCAACTTATAGAGGGTGAATTCGACGTGCTAGCGATTTAAATATAAGTCGACGGTAAAGCTTAAACATTACTCTGTAGGATGCAGAACTCATTTGGTCAGTCGCATTAACCTTTAGGGTACCATTTGTTTTTAAATGATGTATTTCCCCAAAAAAACGTTTTTTTCGATACTAGGGAATAACATAGCTGTATTATTGATTTTTTTTATTTGGATTTTTTGGAAAAAAATAAAATACTTTGATATTTTAGTTGGCTATCAAAAAATAAAATGTTTTGTTATTTTATTTATTTTGGTTTGAATAAAATAAAATTTTATTTTATTCAAATTCATAAAAATGAAATAATATTTCTTTCCAAAAAAATCAAATAATTTTTTCTGATTGCTTATTCAAACAAACAAAATAGAATTTTTCAAAATAATCAACAAAAATTTGTGATTATTTTTGGTTATTCACAAAAATTCAAATGAATAACGTATTATTTAAACAAAAAAAAGAAATATTCTTGAAAATTTTGTGTTTGAAAAATATATTTTTTTTTATTTATTTTGAATTTTATTATACAGTAAAACACACAATTATTCTTACAAACCACTATTGTTTTACTTATTTAAGGTTTTCTTTACTAAAACATTAATTAGATTATTTTTAATTTTTTCCCAAATTGACTTTTACTGATTAAAAAATGTTCTTAAAACATTTTCTTATGGAAAATACTCTAGTTGATTAGACTTTTCGATATTTTTCTTAAACAATAAAAAGTCGTGAAAGGATGTATAATTACTTAAATACCCTTAATTGTAAAGGTTTATTTTGCAAAACATTGAGATTTTTAAGGGTTTTTGCTTTGGTGACATTTTTAAGAAAATATTCTTTAGTATTAACTGTGAAATGTTTCTACTACACAAAAATTATTTTAATCGAAAAAAATTTCATTCTTTATACAATTGAACATTTTTGCAATAGAAAATGCATTATTCTATTTTT
The DNA here is from genome assembly GCA_963921195.1 of Pegoplata infirma. Lineage (NCBI taxonomy): Eukaryota > Metazoa > Arthropoda > Insecta > Diptera > Anthomyiidae > Pegoplata > Pegoplata infirma. The sequence goes on from OY992538.1 coordinate 152,924,549, forward strand.
AAAATTTAAATGCATATTTGCTTATAATATTTTTTTATTTTTGACTACTTTTGAGGTAAAACTGATGTTGTACTGATGATGTAATTTATTGTGATTCTCTAGCACATAACGATCTATCCTTCTATCCCTCATTTTACGGATTAACTGTTATATTTTTTAAGCGAGATACATTGAAGTCTACCAAAAGGGAAAAAATATTCTACGAATTAGTGCATGAAATTTCACTGGGGAAGTATCATATTGAAAATAATTAAAATAATAAGTTATAATATATCAAAAATGTTTCAAATTTACTTTATAACTATATCACATAGGCCAGGTAAAATTTGTGACTTTGACCAACCAAGTAAAACACGGGTGGTTGGAAACAGTTTTTGCCTAAAAGTGCGAATACTATATTTTCTTTTTTGAATACGTATTTGGAATGTCTAAGAATAATATAGGAACAAAAACCAAAACATCGATCGAGCACCTTTTTCAAAAATCGCGGTTGAATTGCAAAAGATTATTATATTCGAATTTTCTCGAAAACTAGAGATATCAAAAAAATCAAATATTATTTGGAATTATGCATTTATATAAAGTATTCAAAAAAATTTACATTGCAGTATTCAAACGGTCAAAAAATAAACATAATTATTTTGAATGTATTTTATATGGTATGGAATTGGGCACATTTTTAAGCGCAAAAAACACAAAAACGAAACAAGCTACAGCATTTTAGATGACAGATTTGGATTCTACAGGTCCATATTATATAAAATCCACTCTTAGTTTTTGACATTAACGCAATAATGTCTAACAGTGGTGCTACAAAAACGCTTATAAATAACATTTTTTAAATTTCTATTCCGAATATCTCGAAAACGAGAAGCTATAGAGAAATTGCATATTTCATAGAGTATGCGGTACGTTTACATTTTTAGACTAACTACTTACAATTAGACCTTAATGGTCAAAACGTACTCTGAAAATTTAAATACTTTTAGGCATTTCTTTTAAAAAAGGGAAAATGGAAATTAATTGTTGATTTCTTGTAAGAGTCCTAACACCTTAAATGGGAAATGAAGTGTTGATTTTTTAGAATCCTAACAGGTATTGCTTAGACTTTTAAGCTCTTAATTTCCTTAGTTTTTCTCTTCCTTGCTTCTGCAGAAACAAGGTCAGGTCAAAAAAATAATATGTATATCGTTGACTGTGACTTTTCATATTTTTTTTTTAACTATCCCATTATGCCAATAGTTAATCAAGCTGGAGAGAAATTGGCATCGGCCTGACCAATTGTGCTCGGATGCGGCTCAATTTTTTATTTTTTTTTTGTAAAACATAATGGCCGGCTTTTAAGCCGGTTATATGACCGCTAAATTTTATCATAAAATTTCATTTTCTAGTCCCCTGGATTCAACTGCAGGACGTTGAAGTTCTTCTGCCATAGAAATATTTTATTTGCTTCTGCCTTTTTTCAAATATTTAAGTATGATCCGATTTGGCCCATTTCCGTACTTAACCAGCCTCAGACTATAAGATATATTTCTGCCAAATTTTCGCAGTCTAGCTCTTTTATTTTGGATTGTATCATGTCTTCCACAGACGAACGGACGGACATCTGCAGAATGTGTAACAATCGATCACTAATAAATAATATATATTTTATGGTTTGTTAGATAGATATTTCGATGCTTACACACGGAATGACAAAGTGAGTATACTCCTTAAACCAACCTATGAAAGTCGCCAATTTTTACAGATTTTTATACTTTTCTTTAAAAAAAAGTTTTGTTAAGTAAATATTTGCATAAGTTTATAGCTCTGCACTTGGAATTTCCTAAATCACAACTTAACTTTTCTGAATTCAAATGGACTTTTTATAAATTACAATTTATAAGAACCTGATATTAAAACAAAACTGTTTTGTAAGAATAATTTTTTGTTAAACTGTACAAAATAAATAAAATAGTTTTTTTTTCAAACACAAAATTTTCAAGAATATTTATTTTTTGTTGATTGAATAATACGTTATTTATTTGAATTTTTGTGAATAACCAAAAAAAATCACAAATTTTTGTTAATTATTTTGAAAAATTATATTTTGTTTGTTTGAATAAAAAAAATCAGAAAAAACTATTCGATTTTTCGTTATTCAAATAAAATCAAAATAAATATTATTCATTTTCAAATATTTAAATAATCTGTTATTTGATTATTTTTGAAAAAATATTGTTATTTATTCATTTCGTTATTTCAATCATAGCATACAGCTATGGGGAATAAGACATCATTGAAATACAATTGGTTCCCTAAGGGTTAAGGCGAAAAACCAAATGAGTTCAGCATCCTTAAGAGCAATGTTTGAGCTATACCCTCGACTTATTTTTAAGCCGCTATCACATCAAGTTCATCCGCACAGAAAAAAAGTGTCTGCGAAGTTTGTACTCTTGCCCAAACCATTGAATCATGATAATGTTTTGCTGTATAAATAGGTGATCTTTCTAAAGCAAAATTTTTCTAGAAAAAATAACGCGATATTTATTTGTCATTCCATGCAAAACACATTGAAATATCGCTCAAGGACCCCATTATATTTATATATTATTGACCCGTAAAGGTTTCTAAGACATTTCAGTGATATCCATCAATCTGTTTGTCTGTGTTTGTCGATAAAAAAACGTTTTTATGAATAAAAGTTTTTAATGAAAAAAAATTATTGATAAAAAAATATTTTATGAAAAAAAAGTGGCTAAGGTGCACTTTACGGGACACGAATATTTTGGAAAACAAAAATATGCCACTATTAAAATTTGAGGGGACTGGGCCCCGGAAGAGCCCCTGGAGCAAAACAACAGCCCCACACACCAACATGTATGTATGGGTATTCAAATGAAACGTAATTTGCTAACGATTGCAAATATGTATTTTTTTGTATGTATTTTAACAATATTGTACCCCCTAGATCCATTTTGTATCTTTCTGTTCAATATTTTAGACATTTAGTAATTAACCGGGTAAAAGGCCTGATACACAAAACAAACTTTATTTTGCGATGCCACTAAATTAATTTATGGGTTTTGTAGTCCCCGCGCGCTGCCGAAATACCATCAGGGCGGTTTTATGGACCTAGAAAGCCCCTGGGACCTAGCCCTCTTTATATTTGTTTTTCTTTTTTAATTACCTTTAATTTAAGTATCCGCACAAACCTGAAGGCTCCAGGTGGGTCCGAGGCCAGCCCCTTGAATTTTAATTTCTTGTTTCCCCCAAAAAATTTTTGTGCTCCGTAAAGTGCACTTTTGCCAAAAAAAATTATTAAAAAAAATATTGATCAAAAAAAAATTTATGATAAAAAAATATTGATGAACAAAACAATTCGATGAAAAAGAAATTTGTTAAAAAAAATATTGATAAAAAAAAATTGATGAAAAAAAAATATTGATCAAAAAAAAATGGTGATGAAAAAAAAAATATTGATGAAAAAAAAAAATATTGATGACAAAAAATATTGATGAAAAAAAAAAAAATGGTGATGAAAAAAAAATATTGATGAAAATAACAAATATTGATGAAAAAAAGCAAATATTGATGAAAAAGAAATAATGACGAAAAAAAAAAAAATATTGATAAAACAAAAAATATTGATGAAAAAAAAAATTAGTGAAAAAAGTTGATGAAAAAAAATTATTGATCAAAAAAAAAAAAATATTGATCAAAAAAAATTTGACGAAAAAAAATTATTGATGAAAACAAAAAAAATATTGATAAAAAAAATATTGATGAAAAAAAAATAGTTCTAGAAGTACTTCAAAGGTTGTCACGATAGGTTCTCAAAGAGCATCCTGGAACTAGTGATGTCACAACTACACCATTTACAGATGTAATTCGAAAAAGATCAATTGTAATTCGAAGATTCTATTTGTAATTCGAAGATTCCATTTGTAATTCGAAGATTCCATTTGTAATTCGAAGATTCCATTTGTAATTCGAATACTCCAATTGTAATTCGAAGATTCCATTTGTAATTCGAAGATTCCAATTGTAATTCGAAAAAGATCAATTGTAATTCGTAAAAGATCAATTGTAATTCGTAAAAGATCAATTGTAATTCGTAAAAGATCAATTGTAATTCGTAAAAGATCAATTGTAATTCGAAAAAGATCAATTGTAATTCGTAAAAGATCAATTGTAATTCGTAAAAGATCAATTGTAATTCGAAGATTCCAATTGTAATTCGTAAAAGATCAATTGTAATTCGAAAAAGATCAATTGTAATTCGAAGATTCCAATTGTAATTCGTAAAAGATCAATTGTAATTCGAAAAAGATCAATTGTAATTCGAAAAAGATCTATTGTAATTCGTAAAAGATCAATTGTAATTCGTAAAAGATCAATTGTAATTCGAAAAAGATCAATTGTAATTCGTAAAAGATCAATTGTAATTCGAAAAAGATCAATTGTAATTCGAAAAAGATCAATTGTAATTCGTAAAAGATCAATTGTAATTCGAAAAAGATCAATTGTAATTCGAAAAAGATCAATTGTAATTCGAAAAAGATCAATTGTAATTCGTAAAAGATCAATTGTAATTCGAAAAAGATCAATTGTAATTCGAAAAAGATCAATTGTAATTCGAAAAAGATCAATTGTAATTCGAAAAAGATCAATTGTAATTCGAAAAAGATCAATTGTAATTCGTAAAAGATCAATTGTAATTCGAAAAAGATCAATTGTAATTCGAAAAAGATCAATTGTAATTCGTAAAAGATCAATTGTAATTCGTAAAAGATCAATTGTAATTCGAAGATTCCATTTGTAATTCGAAGATTCCATTTGTAATTCGAAGATTCCAATTGTAATTCGAAAACCAACGAGTAAATCAACAAAAAAACAATGTTTTTAAAGGCGTAAGAAACGATTTTATACTCGTTGTTTTCGAATTACAATTGGAATCTTCGAATTACAAATGGAATCTTCGAATTACAAATGGAATCTTCGAATTACAATTGATCTTTTACGAATTACAATTGATCTTTTACGAATTACAATTGATCTTTTTCGAATTACAATTGATCTTTTTCGAATTACAATTGATCTTTTACGAATTACAATTGATCTTTTTCGAATTACAATTGATCTTTTTCGAATTACAATTGATCTTTTTCGAATTACAATTGATCTTTTTCGAATTACAATTGATCTTTTACGAATTACAATTGATCTTTTACGAATTACAATTGATCTTTTTCGAATTACAATTGATCTTTTTCGAATTACAATTGATCTTTTTCGAATTACAATTGATCTTTTACGAATTACAATTGATCTTTTTCGAATTACAATTGTTCTTTTTCGAATTACAATTGATCTTTTACGAATTACAATTGATCTTTTTCGAATTACAATTGATCTTTTACGAATTACAATTGATCTTTTACGAATTACAATTGATCTTTTTCGAATTACAATTGATCTTTTTCGAATTACAATTGATCTTTTACGAATTACAATTGGAATCTTCGAATTACAATTGATCTTTTTCGAATTACAATTGATCTTTTACGAATTACAATTGGAATCTTCGAATTACAATTGATCTTTTACGAATTACAATTGATCTTTTACGAATTACAATTGATCTTTTTCGAATTACAATTGATCTTTTTCGAATTACAATTGATCTTTTACGAATTACAATTGATCTTTTACGAATTACAATTGATCTTTTTCGAATTACAATTGATCTTTTTCGAATTACAATTGGAATCTTCGAATTACAAATGGAATCTTCGAATTACAATTGGAGTATTCGAATTACAAATGGAATCTTCGAATTACAAATGGAATCTTCGAATTACAAATGGAATCTTCGAATTACAAATAGAATCTTCGAATTACAATTGATCTTTTTCGAATTACATCTGTAAATGGTGTAGTTCTAGAAGTGATCCAAAGGGTAATATTTTAAGTCCAAAGAGCTTTTTTGGAGTAGTTTGGGAACTAGTGATTTGGAACTAGTCGTACATGACTTCTGCACCACTTCCATGAAACAAATACTGGCTCTCAAATAACATCTTAGAAGCTGTTTCAAAAACTTATAATTTTTTTCAAAAAAGAAAAAAATATATATTTGATTACGCATTTCTCTGTTGCATCTTCTATTTGGAAAAAGTCAAACCTTTTGAAATATGTACAGAGGGGCTAAAAATATTATTAAGTATTTGGTAATTTGTTTGGTATTATTTAGTATTGGGGCATTAGTGCAAATAGGTTTTTATGGATCCATTCAATTACCTTACTACAATCTGCAATAAACTACTTTATTTACTACAGCAGCAATTTTTTATTACAAAAAGTAAACAAAACTTTCCAATTGTGGCAAAAATAGTAAGCAATTTGAGTAATCCAACTAAGCATATAATCGTATATTTTTTCGTCCCTACAATATTTTTATACCCTCCAACCACAGTATGGGGGTATACTCACTTTTTCATTCCGTGTGTAACGCATCGAAATATCGTTCTAAGACCCCATAAAGTATATATGGACATTTCCATTTAACTTTTCATTTGTTTGAAATTTTGGTTTTTTGGCAAAAACTTTTTTTATTTGCATTCAAATGGGTATCTACTGATAGAAATTCACAAAGGACTTCTAATGCAATTAGCTTACAAACACTTAAGGCCATAAATCTTAATTTGCGGTAGTTACCGACAATCAAACTTCAAAAATGTAGAAAAGTCGATTGAAATTTTATAAAAATTATGTAGTCTTTGGCCTATTGTACTTGCGCCGTCCAACGTATTCTTTGAAGATTTAAAATATATGGTCCCTATACTTGCTCAAAAAAGATGTATTTATGAATTTGATGTGCCTTGAATAATAAAAAAGTTATTTCGTGGTAACGGTTTGAAGTTAAAATTTCTTCATTTTCAATTTTTCGTCGTTTTTTGATCAGGAAATTTGCGCCGCTTCATACTTTTCTAAAGCCAATATGAAGAATGATAGCTGTCGTAGTTCCCTACAGTTTGAAACCAGTCTCATGAATGTGCCCTCAATAGGAGCGGAGTACTAGCTAGACAAAGATTGAGAGACAAAACGTGAAAGTCATCAAAAATCCACTTTTTTGCGAGGCACATTCGCATTATTACTTAAAAGTGGCCAGCACATCGCGTGATCCAAATATTTTTCGATTTTTTATAATAAAATCGATATAGCGTGTTAAAATTTTGATTAGCAAAAATTTTGCAAAAATCTGACATTTCACGATTTTAAACTTTTGCTTGTATTTTCACGTGAAAAGAATTAAAATTTATAATATACCCGTCAGACGATTGTTTGTAATGCGTATTATGGATCATGTGCAAAAATTAGGACTTAATGTAACTGTACGCTGAAAACGCGCCAATTTTGTCTCCAGATAAACCGCCAGGGCACACCCAAACCGCTAATAGAAATTAATTTCTACAAATGCAAATTGCTAGTACTTATGAAGCTTTATTCCAAAACTGAACGGCATTCAAAAATTTTGAAGATTGTGGATTTTATGCATCTCTCAAAATTTCATTATTCAGAAACTGCATCACTTTTAAAAATTTACAATTTTGCATAATGCACAAGTTTCTTAACTAATTTGAGGGTGCTAAACGAGAATATGGCCTTTAATTTGGTCCATCACCTTTAGATTTCGCGTAAATTGCATAACAAACTTTAAAATAACAACTTTTAAAAACTTACTTTTAACTGGAAAATCTCTTTATAAACCCACGTTAATAGATATAATTTAACCAATTTGTGTTGGGGATGGTATGAAACATTAATTCACGTTCATTTTGTTAAATTCTAATAATAATTGTAATTTTTAGATTTTTGGTTTTCAAATAAAATCTTTAAACCGCCATAACTTTTGCGCCGTCATCTGAAAGTTTTTTACGCGATCGGATTTGAACTTACTAAATGCATGTTTATAAGTGTACTAAACGATTTTTATGTGCCTTTAAAAAAATTTTAGTATTTTTTAAACCTTCAAATCAAAAGTTAAATGGAAATGTTCATATACTATTGATCAGTGATCGATTCTATGACATTCTAGCGATGTCCGTCCGTCAGTAGGAGACACGATACAGTCCAAAATAAAAGAGCTAGACTTTTGAAGTTTGGCACGAATACGTCTTATATTCCTAGGCAGGTTAAGTTCGGAAATGGGCAAAATCGGACCAAGTGGAAAAAAGTTCCCCCTTGAAGAACTAAACCAACCTTAGAAAAACTGCATTTTTTACAGGGTTTTTTGTACTTTTGCTAAGCAAATGCAACATTCTTATCTTAGAAGAAGTTCAAAATCGCAAGTGGAAGATGTCCCCTAACGTCTCCCACCAACCAATAAGACGCCCCTGGATTTTTTTTACATTTTGTTTTTTTTTTTACATTTTGGAGGGTATAAAAGATTCAGCTCAGCCGAATGTAACACTCTCACTTGTTTTTTTTTTTCAAAAATCCCTTATTCTACTTCTAGATAATTTCCAATTGCCTAAAAAAACAAAAAATACTACTAATTTTGTTGATATTGCGTTATATTTTCAACAAAAAATAATTCATAAATGTTTTTTTTTTTTTGCAAAAAAAAAATGTACAAAATGTTCCTAGACTGCTTTCCTAGAACTAGTTCTGATGGTGACAATTTCAAACAAAATCATGGGTTAAAGAATGGGATAAAGAATTGGTTCTAGAATGACTTAAAGAACCGTTCCATACATGGGTTGCTAGACTACTTTCCTAGAACTAGTAAAGTAAACAAAACTTTCCAATTGTAGCAAAAATAGTAAGCAATTTGAGTAATCCAACTAAGCATATAATCGTATATTTTTTCGTCCCTACAATATTTTTATACCCTCCAACCAACTTTTTCATTCCGTGTGTAACGCATCGAAATATCGTTCTAAGACCCCATAAAGTATATATACTATAATCGTTCAACTGTTGACAAGTGTGGACGTGTTTTAATTTATCTCCGTGCTATTAATTGAATTTTTTGAAATTGTTCGTAATAGGTATTTTTGTAATATTTTCATGACCACATCCAGGAAAATGAAAATATGGACACAAATGATACCGATTTAATTCGAGGCTCTGCCTCACCGACTGGTGCTGGTCCTAGCACTGGTCTTAGGGTTGCGACCTTGAAGTCCGACCTTGATTCTGGTAGGGGTGCCCAGCCTAATATTGGTGGTAAAAAGAAAAAGAAACTTAAACCATCAAAGGTCAGGCACAACCAGAGACGGCTTTGTTTGAAAATAATTAACAGACTAAGCCAACTTGATGGAACGAAGCTCTCCGAACGTGAGAGGGCGTCGCTATCATGGGCGAAAGGAGTCATTGAAGAACAGGACAAACTTTCGGCAATGCGCGCATCTGACAAACAGAGCGCTGTTTCGGCCTCGTCATCGAAGTCTGGTAAAAGGTTGCGCTCGCCCGACGAGAAACCTTTACCTAAGAGATCTAAGGTGACCGGCAACGTCTGGACTCAGTCTTTTAGTGAAGTGGTTAAAGGTAACTTCGTTAGGGCTGTGATAAACAGGCAAAATGGGGATTGTAGTATTCCAAGGGACAAGTGGAGTTTAGTTGAAACTAAACTAAATGAAATCTACTATAGGCTCCTTGAGAGTATGCCTGATTTTCTCCCTACTACTGTCAACGCAGGTTGGTATCAGGGGCGAGTAAAACTCGTTGCGTTTGGGAACGAAAGATCCGCAGCCGTGTTTAAGGTTGCCATCAGCCAAGTGGGAGAGTTATGGCCTGGAGCCAGACTGGACGTTGTGGAAAAACATGATATCCCCTCGCAACCCAGAGCTCATGCATGGATCCCAATGGCTACAAATGACACTGCGGTGATTCTTAAGATGATAAAAGTCTGCAATCCTGACCTTCCAACTCAGAATTGGCAAATTGCCAGATTGGGTGAGATGGAGGGCGCTCGTCGTCAAGCAGTGGTCTTGGTTAATGAGGAATCGCTTCCGCTTTTAGCCAGGACTGACGGCATTATTAGATTTGGATTTTTTTTTCATATAAGAGTCAATGTCTACAAGGGCGACCAGAAGACTATTTTGGACGCAGACAAGCCAGTGGCAGAGTCGGCTGAGGAGGAGAATCGGGAAAAGGTTGATATTCAGCTGGCCGATCCTAGGCTGATGGGAGATGCATATGGCATTTTTGAAACCGAATCTGGTAACGAATGCGACCTCTGTGATGGCATGGAGGATAAAGCTGATGCCACGATGGGTGACATTCAGGACGAGGCCCATGCAGTGAGGAATTCGGAGAGTTCTGTTGCCTCCGATTCAGAACAGATGGGATATATATCTGGCTTATTCGAAACCGAATCTGGGGACGAATGCGACCTCTTTGATAACACGGAGGATGAAGCCAATAACACGGTGGTGGAAAGGATGGTGGAAATAAAACAAGATGTTGCGGTTCCTACAAATAAACCTCCATCACTGTAAGGCAGCCTCAGTTGCACTCTTGCTGCGCCTGACGACAGGAGCAGTTGACTTGGTTTTTATCCAAGAGCCCTGGGTGCGGGGTGGCAGGGTTTGCGGATTGAAGACCCCTGGGTTTAAGTTGGTGGTTGCCAAAGGTGAGGGCTCACCAAGAGCCTGCATCTTGGCAAAAAATGGCTTAAATATATTCTTTTTATCAACTTTTAGTGATATGGACGTTACAGCGGCTAGCTTAGAGCTTCATGGGAAGTCTATTTGGCTCGCCTCTGCGTATTTTCCTAATCCGGGGTCAATACCCCCGGAGAAGGTTGTCGGTCTAATTCGGGAGTCTGAATCTAGGGGACACCAATTAGTAGTGTGTTGTGATGCTAATGCACATCATTCGATATGGGGTAGTACAGACACAAATGATAGAGGCGAATCACTTTTGGAGTTTTTGTTAAGCACTAACCTGTATATTTGTAACAAGGGTGGTGAACCAACTTTCGTTACAAGTATGCGGCAAGAGGTTCTTGACGTAACACTTGTATCAGATACATTGTCTGATAGAATTGATGACTGGAGAGTTTTGGAAGAGCATTCTTTCTCAGATCATCGCTACATTGAGTTTTTACTCAGGGAGCGTGCCCCGGTTGAGACAGTCTCTAGAAATCTGAGGAGAACAAACTGGGTGAAATATAGGGAGACTTTTTCTTTGCTTTTGGATGAAGTACCCTTATCTGAACCGCATAGTTTGGCGGAAATTGACTGTCTGGTTGACCATATAACAAATGTTTGTAATAGGTGCCTGGATGCGTCTTGCCCTTCTGCAAAGCCTAGAGGGAAAAAAAAGCCACCTTGGTGGTCAAATGAGTTGCAGACGAGCAGAGATTCCTGCAGAAAGCTCTTTAATAAGGCTAAATTTTCAAGAGCGGACGAGGACTGGTCTGCATACAGGCTGCAACTTAAGAGTTATAAAAAGATGATCAGAAATGCAAAATGTGATTCTTGGAAAAACTTCTGTGGAAACATAGAAGACGTTTCTGAGGCATCCAGGCTGCGCAAGGTTCTGGCTTCTTCTCCTTGCACCCTGGGATACCTGAAAGATCCTAATGGGGTGTGGTCTTCCTCCAGTGGAGAGTCGCTGGATCTCCTTTTAAACACGCATTTTCCGGGCAATTCCATGACGCCGTTTCAAGCTTTGGAACGTTCTGACGCCCAAGCATCTGAAATTGCTTCGGAAATAATAAATATGCCAACATTAATCTGGGCGATAAAAAGCTTCAGGCCCTATAAATCCCCGGGACCTGATGGTATAATCCCGGCTGAGTTGCAGCAAGTGTCGGACTATATAGCCCCGTTGCTGTATAATCTATACACAGCATGCATCAACTGGTCGTATATTCCTTTAAAATGGAGGGATACCAGAGTCGTATTTATCCCGAAGGCTGGGAAAAGTTCCCACACAGCTCCGAAGGATTTCAGACCAATTAGTCTGTCTTCTTTTTTGTTAAAGACAATGGAACGAATGATAGACTCATATTTGCGTAGAGTGATTGACCCGAGGTTGCTTTCGACAAAGCAACATGCATACAGCAAGGGACGATCAACGGAAACAGCTCTTCATGAGCTCGTTGGTACCATCGAGAGATCGCTTTCGGTAAAGGAGTACACTATGGTGGCCTTTCTTGATATTGAGGGGGCTTTTAATAATGTCATCCCAGAATCGATAATATTGGCATTGTCTGGTCTGGGAGTAAAGCGTGAAATCGTTTTAATGGTGGAAAACCTACTTGCCAACATACGTATAACGTCTGAATTGGGAGCGTCCGTCATATCTCGATTTGTCAATAGGGGCACACCACAAGGAGGTGTTCTTTCGCCGCTTCTTTGGAACCTGGCACTGAATTCAATGCTACTATCTCTAGAAGCACGTGGTTGTCATGTTGTCGCATATGCTGACGATGTCGCGATAGCGGTAAAGGGGAAGCATCTGCCAACATTGCGGGACATTCTTCAGGGTTCTCTGAAAGATCTGTCTAAATGGGCAAGAGACTGTGGTCTAGGAGTTAATCCTAGTAAAACAGAGCTTGTTTTATTTACAAGGAAAATTAAGATTCCTGCTTTCGATCCTATTTCTCTGGACGGTACTGAGATCGCCTTCTCAGATGGAGCCAAGTATCTTGGAGTATTTCTAGATAGGAAGCTGAATTTCAGGCGTAATATTGAGGAACGGGTGAGAAGAGCAACGATTGCTTTGTATTCCTGTAAAAGGGCCATTGGAAAACGATGGGGTTTTAGCCCTCAAGTCGTTCATTGGATCTATACAGCAGTGGTGCGTCCAATTTTGCTGTATGGAATCATTGTCTGGTGGCCTGCTTTAGAAACAAAAGCGAACTGTGTCTTAATCACGAAGGTACAGAGAATGGCGTCAATGTGCATCACTGGTGCTCTTCGTACTACACCTACGGCTGCATTAGAAATCCTCCTTCATCTGATACCCTTGGACATATTGGGTAGGCAGTATGCAGCTGCGTCGGCAATTCGACTTAATAGCACGCTGCAATGGAGGAGCAGCGATTGTGGCCATAGCGCGATCTTGAAAAAGATAACAATACCACAAAATGTGGATTGTGCTCCCTCTTTGAGCCTTTTTGAGCGCCACTTTACCACTATGATACCATCCAGGGAGTCTTGGATGGGGGATACTCCGGGAAGAGGAGCTACCATAAATTTTTACACAGATGGATCGAGGCTGCACGAACAAGTGGGCTTTGGGGTCTATTCGGAAGAGCTTGGATTGAGCCTGGCTCGTAGATTGCCAGATCATTGCAGTGTTTACCAGGCAGAGATGCTGGCAATAAAGGAAGTGGCTGACTGGTTGAGCTGCAATGTCTTGTCTACAACCGCAGTCAACATCTATACTGACAGTCAAGCCGCGGTCAAGTCCCTGGATTCAATGTTTCTGAAAACAAGATCTGCCCTTAACTGCCGCACGTCTTTAAATGAGATGGCCAAGCAGTTTAACATACGACTCATATGGGTCCCAGGGCACAGAGACATTCCAGGGAATTGCAAAGCCGATGAGCTTGCAAGACTAGGAACTACCTTACAGGTTCCAACAGAATTGGAATGTGTTGGTATGCCTCTAGAAACTTGCAAGCAAAACCTACGGCTTTGTTCAGCGACGGAGACTAATCAAAGATGGGCAAATGGATGGACGTGTGAGACAACACGACTGATTTGGCCTTCTCTTAATCAGGGGCGCACAAGTGAGCTGATATCGCTTCCAAGAGGAGAGATTTCGACGGTGGTTTCTATAATTACCGGACACTGTCTTATAGGGAAGCACGCAGAGCGGTTAAATGTGCCGTCGAATGACTTTTGCCGAAGTTGCATGGATGAAGAGGAGTTGGAAACTATCGAACACTTTATTTGCCATTGCCCGGCACTTTCTGGTCAACGACTTGCTTCACTGGGATCTAGGGAGCTGTACGATCTTTCTGATTTGTCGGATGTCAAAATTCAACATCTAAGGAGTTTCATAAGAAGCTCAAACTGGTTTAACGACAGGGACTAGTAGGGAAACCTATTACGATCCCGTGGTATCACAATGGACCTCAGAGTCTACGTGTGTTGACGTAAAACGTCAGCAGCCACTTACAACCTAACCTAACCTATATATACTATTGATCAGTGATCGATTCTAAGACATTCTAGCGATGTCCGTCCGTCCGTCAGTAGGAGACACGATACAGTCCAAAATAAAAGAGCTAGACTTTTGAAGTTTAGCACGAATATGTCTTATATTCCTAGGCAGGTTAAGTTCGGAAATGGGCCAAATCGGACCAAGGGGAAAAAGTTACCCCTTGGAGAACTAAACCAACCTTAGAAAAACTGCATTTTTGCAGGGTTTTTGTACTTTTGCTAAACAAATGCAACATTCTTATCTTAGAAGAAGTTCAAAATCGCAAGGGGAAGATGTCCCCTAACGTCTCCCACCAACCAATAAGACGCCTCTGGATTTTTTTTACATGTTGTTTTTTACATTTTGGAGGGTATAAAAGATTCAGCACAGCCGAATGTAACACTCTCACTTGTTTTTTTTTTTTTCAAAAATCCCTTGTTCTTATTCTAGATAATTTCCAATTGCATAAATGACTAAAAAAACAAAAAATATACTAATTTTGTTGATATTGCGTTATATTTTCAACAAAAAATAATTCAAAAATGTTTTTTTTTGCAAAAAAAAAATGTACAAAATTTTCCTAGACTGCTTTCCTAGAACTAGTTCTGATGGTGACAATTTCAAACAAAATCATGGGTTAAAGAATGGGATAAAGAATTGGTTCTAGAATGACTTAAAGAACCGTTCCATACATGGGTTCCTAGACTACTTTCCTAGAACTAGTTCTGATGGTGACAATTTCAAACAAAAATCATGACTCTGAGAACGAGATAGAGAACTAGTGCCACAATAGCTTCTTGGAACTAGTTCCTGTAGTGCAATTTAAAAGAAGAATCAATGTATGTTATCACATTAAAAAATAAGGAAAAATACAATGCTATATATAAACTTATATGTCCATATCAAAGTTCATGCATAACCATATATAAATATAAATAATTATATATTAGCATATATGGTTATATCAAATCTTTTTTACTCGGGAACATATATTTGTATATAACGTTATATAAAGTGCATATGATTATATATAATGTTATCCAACTTATATGACGTTATAAGGAGCAATATATGATCAGTTATAATGGTTTTAAATTATCCCGAATAAAAAAAAGTTATATGACGCAATATTTAATTATATATGAACAGATATGCTTTTATGTAAATCCATATTAATTTTGATCCGAAAATTGGCGGAACGAATATTATACGATTATATCAAATTCTATTATTTTTGATAAAATAATATCAAATTTGATTAAGTTTGATCCCAAAAATGGGTCTATCTAATTGTATTAAATCATATCTTATCTGTTAAAATTAGATAAATTTTTATATAATTAGATGAAATCTGGTGAGTTTTTTTGGAATTTTAAACGTGAAATTAGAAATTATTTTATCAGATTGGATACATTATCAATTAGAAGAGTTTTTTTGCATTCTTCGGAATTTTTTCGGGACTTAGCAAATTATTAAAAATTTGTAATTTTTTTTCTAAAATCATTTTTAAGGGATTTAAAAATTCCAAAAAATGTTTGTGTCTTAGAAAATTTAAAAAACATTTTTTCAGAACTTAAAAATTTTTCAAAAAAATAAAATTTCTCCTAAAAACATTTTCAATGACATTTTCGGGACTTTGGAAAATTTTCAAAAAATTTTTTAATTTTTATTTAATTGTCCGGGACTTAGAAAATTTTGAAAATTTTTTTCGGGATATAATTATAAATAAAATCATATATCTTTTTATCTGCCATATCTAAAAATTCCCGACATTATATGTCATATCTAATTTCATATAGATCGGTATGTAAATAGACATGAATATGTATGTTATCATATTAAAAAATAAGGAAAAATACAATGCTATATATAAACTTATATGTCCATATCAATGTTCATGCATAACCATATATAAATATAAATAATTATATAATAGCATATATGATTATATCAGATCTTTTTTACTCGGGATATTTAATCGTATCAGTTTTCTCCAACTGATATAATTATATAGACCCAATTCACGTATCACATTATATATAGGGTTATCCCTAATTATTGAAGTAATTGTATCCGCCATATTTGGGATATAATTACACTCAAAAAAAAAAGTTTGTAAAATTACAAGTAAAAGGTCTTGTAATTCTTGTAACGACTTGTTTTGCTAGGGTAAAATACTCAGCCTTTGTCCAGGTTCCGCTACAAGAAAATAATGTACACGTGCTCGTTTTGGTTTTTTTAGATTTCACTCTCGGTTTTATTTATCATTCTAATAATATATTTCATTTAAAGATATCGTATTAATTGCTTCGTTAATTCTTCGGCTCCTCTTCGGCAATCCTCGTTGGGCCACCTCCTTGGCTTCCTGTGGCCGGTTCTTTGATCTGGGTATCCTACTGGAACAGATTATCACCTAAGGATACCATTCGGGTCCCTTGTTACACTTGTTGACCTCGGCTTTGGTCGGGTCACCTCGCTCGTGCTTCGATTTTTATACGGGGTTGTTCACTGGTCGTGCTAGGAAACCACTCCCAGTCTCCAACCCAGTTGCCTTCACAAATCGTCTGTCCAGTGGTCCACTCGTGTTCGGTAACCACTCGTGAACCCTCGTACATCCAACCCGTGATCACTGGCCAACGTTTCCCGCACAATCCTACGCCACAATTTCTTCTCGGGTGTTAAACCTGATGGAACTCGCTTGTCATGACACTCGGAACACCTTCGGTAGCTGCTCGGTTAACCAGCAGCCGAACCTGAAAGCTGACACGAATACTACGCTACCTTTCACCACACGCCCCCTCGGAATCTGACTTCCACGGGTGCTCGCTAACCACCCGGTGAAGTGTTCCTTGGTTCGTCTACTTTCTAACCTTCGCCTGGTGCTCGGTAACCACCGGGCGGAATAGTTGCTAGACTACGGCTTAATCTAATTCCCTCCGGTGCTCGCTAACCACCTTCGGGAGTGCTCGTTAAATCTAAAACTTATGGCTAACTTCATCCAGTGTTCTGTAACCACCGGCTGAAGTGTGCTACTCACTACTGACAACCCACTAGTGTCCTCGGGCAAGGATGCTACACCTCTATAAGGATGATTAAAAGTTGGAATAAGTTTTAAAATTATTCTTTATCCCACTTTTTATTCCATTTTTTTATTCCATTTTTTTTATTCTTTATTCCATTTTTTTATTCCGTTCTTGTTAACACTTGCATTCCCGAAATTATCCCAGGGAATAATTATTCCAGGGGATAATTATCCCAGGGAATAATTATTCCAAGGAATAATTATTCCAGGGAATAATTATTCCAGAAGATAATTATTCCATTTTTTGATGCTATTTTTTTATGTTAAAAAAAATTTAACAATTTTATGCATTTTTTTGATGCATTTTTTATGCTTAATTTTTCTTTAAAATTCACAGAAAAAACTTAAGAAAATTTTAACTATTAGGAACAAATGCCTACAAAAAATTAAGGAATTAGTTCTATGCATGTTTTTGATGCATTTTTTATGCTTAATTTTTCTTAAAAATTCACAAAAAAAACTTAAGAAAAATTTAACTATTAGGAACAAATGCCTAAAAAAATTAAGGAATTAATTTTATGCATTTTTTTGATGCATTTTTTATGTAGTTATATAGTTTAATGCGAAAAATGAGTCGATAAAACGATATAAAAACTTATAAAATTTGATCAAATCTCATCAAATTTGATGTAATTTTAATATAATTTTATATAGTTTTATGCGAAAATTGGACCCTTTTTGTATAAAATTGATGCAATTATATTAAATTAAATATATTTATATATAAGCAAAAAAAAATTTCCCCCAAAAAACGAAAAAAAAAAAATTGACAAAAAAATTGTTTCCAGGACTTAAAAATTTTCAAAAATATTTTTAGGACTTTGAAAATTAAAAAAAAAATCTGGACATAGAAAATTTTTTAAATTTTTAAGTTTTGTTTGGAAATTTTAAGAAAAAAATTAAAAAAACAAAAGCAAATACAGTGAAACCAGGGTTTGTACATTCATTTTTTTAAAATTTTAAATCCAATTCGTTTAGTTTTTTTGTAATTTGTTATTTTTTTCGTAATTTCTTAATATTTTTTTGTTGAAATTTAAAAAAAATTTAATTCCTTAATTTCTTGTAGGAATTTGTTCCTAATAGTTAAATTTTTCTTAAGTTTTTTTGTGAATTTTTAAGAAAAATTAAGCATACAAAAAATGCATCAAAAAAATGCATCAAAAAATGCATAAAATTAATTCCTTAATTTTTTGTAGGCATTTGCTCCTAATAGTTAAATTTTTCTTAAGTTTTTTCTGTGAATTTTTAAGAAAAATTAAGCATAAAAAAATGCATCAAAAAAATGCATAAAATTGTTAAATTTTTTTTAACATAAGAAAATAGCATCAAAAAATGGAATAATTATTCTCTGGAATAATTATTCCCTGGGATAATTATCCCCTGGAATAATTATTCCCTGGGATAATTTCGGGAATGCAAGTGTTAACAAAAACGGAATAAAAAAACGGAATAAAAAAATGGAATAAAGAATAAAAAAAAATGGAATAAAAAAATGGAATAAAAAGTGGGATAAAGAATAATTTTAAAACTTATTCCAACTTTTAATCATCCTTATAGAGGTGTAGCATCCTTGACCAAACCAACCACACGCCAAGGATGCTACACCTCTATAAGGATGATTAAAAGTTGGAATAAGTTTTAAAATTATTCTTTATCCCACTTTTTATTCTATTTTTTTATTCCATTTTTTTTTTATTCTTTATTCCATTTTTTTATTCCGTTTTTGTTAACACTTGCATTCCCGAAATTATCCCAGGGAATAATTATTCCAGGGGATAATTATCCCAGGGAATAATTATTCCAGAGGATAATTATTCCATTTTTTGATGCTATTTTCTTATGTTAAAAAAAATTTAACAATTTTATGCATTTTTTTGATGCATTTTTTTATGCTTAATTTTTCTTAAAAATTCACAGAAAAAACTTAAGAAAAATTTAACTATTAGGAGCAAATGCCTACAAAAAATTAAGAAATTAATTTTATGCATTTTTTGATGCATTTTTTGTATGCTTAATTTTTCTTAAAAATTCACAAAAAAACTTAAGAAAAATTTAACTATTAGGAACAAATGCCTACAAGAAATTAAGGAATTATTTTTTTTTTTTAAATTTCAACAAAAAAATATTAAGAAATTACGTAAAAAATAACAAATTACAAAAAAACTAAACGAATTAAATTTTAAATTTTAAAAAATGAATGTACAAACCCTGGTTTCACTTTATTTGCTTTTGTTTTTTTAATTTTTTTCTTAAAATTTCCAAACAAAACTTAAAAATTTAAAAAATTTTCTATGTCCAGATTTTTTTTTTAATTTTCAAAGTCCTAAAAATATTTTTGAAAATTTTTAAGTCCTGGAAACAATTTTTTTGTCAATTTTTTTTTTCGTTTTTTGGGGGAAATTTTTTTTTGCTTATATATAAATATATTAAATTTAATATAATTGCATCAATTTTATACAAAAAGGGTCCAATTTTCGCATATAACTATATAAAATTATATTAAAATTACATCAAATTTGATGAGATTTGATCAAATTTTATAAGTTTTTATATCGTTTTATCGACTCATTTTTCGCATTAAACTATATAACTATATAAAAAATGCAATATAATAATAATAATAACAATTTGTTCCTAATAGTTAAATTTTTCTTAAGTTTTTTTTGTGAATTTTTAAGAAAAATTAAGCATAATAAATGCATCAAAAACATGCATAGAACTAATTCCTTAATTTTTTGTAGGCATTTGTTCCTAATAGTTAAAATTTTCTTAAGTTTTTTCTGTGAATTTTAAAGAAAAATTAAGCATAAAAAATGCATCAAAAAATGCATAAAATTGTTAAATTTTTTTTAACATAAAAAAATAGCATCAAAAAATGGAATAATTATCCTCTGGAATAATTATTCCCTGGAATAATTATTCCTTGGAATAATTATTCCCTGGGATAATTATCCCCTGGAATAATTATTCCCTGGGATAATTTCGGGAATGCAAGTGTTAACAAGAACGGAATAAAGAATAAAAAAAATGGAATAAAAAGTGGGATAAAGAATAATTTTAAAACTTATTCCAACTTTTAATCATCCTTATAGAGGTGTAGCATCCTTGCCACACGCACCTGAGCGCTGGCATACGGTCGAGCAACTACTCGGCACAATACGAGTGCAACGTCCGACAGTTCATGTTCGCCATCGTCAATATGTCATTAGACGTAGAAGCCGACCACCAGTGCAGGTAACCATACTAAACCGTAACCTGGCACGCCTTCGATGCCTCGGCTATTCCAGAATTATCCAAATGGAGTAAACGATACGCTGACACGATTAAATCTCATTGGATTATTTTTAATTTAATTTTACATATTTGATTTTTGTGACACTGTAGAACAGATTTTTTTTTAAGCTATAGAATAGCGTTTAATTATAAAACAATAATAATTAGAAAAAAAAAAACAAAAAAATAAAAATAAAAAATAAATACAAAACAAAAAAAAAAAATATACAAAACAAACAAAAAAAAAATACAAAACAAACAAAAAAATAAAAATAAAAAAAATATAAAAATAAGAAAAAAAAAAAAAAAAATCATCTAAATAAGAGAAAAAAATATGAATTTGAATTTAATTTAAGGGCTGAGCCTTTCAGTTGAAAGGTAAATGTTACCAACTATGGTAGTGCGGGTCTTCGGACCTTACCTCGCCCACTCACAAAACAAAAATCTGTTTTGGTTTATTCTGAGTTTCTAACACCCCATTTTGTTCAACCTTTCGCTTTTACTTGCATTACATGGACCGTAATGTAATTTCGTGATCTTTAATCCTCTTTCTTCGTACTTAATTTCTGTCCCCCTCACAAAATAAAGTTTATTTGTTCGGGTCGGAGCATCGCTCTCCGAAGTAAGGGGGGGATGTAACGTCGCAAAATAACATTTCGGTTTGCTTCGTTCATAATTTCCTTATTATTATAACCATTATCGTCTAACAATATCCTGATCAGTGTAAACACGTTGTAACAGCCTTTTTGGTGTCTGTGTAAACACACTGATCTTGCCATTCTGTATCAATTACACATGTTTGGTTGTTTTTGATACACATAATTTAAGTTATTACGTTTGTTTGTATGTAATGCACATACTACACAATATAAAGCAGATCACGCCACTCTGTATCAATTACACGTGTTTGGTTGTTTGTGCTACACAACACATGCAGTAGTGCGTTTGTTTGTAATAACTCCACAACACATTGTGTTAAGCTTTCTTTATCAATTACACGTGTTTGGTTGTTTGTACTACACAACACATGCAGTAGTGCGTTTGTTTGTAGAAACTCCACACCACATTGTGTTAAGTTTTTTTGATTTAAAATTTGAATTTTTTAACCATACCCGTAAGACTTCTCATTTAGTCTATTTAATCATGAACATAAGTATTTTAGTTTGTGACACAATCGGGGTGGTTAACTTAACTGCCAAAGATTAATACCTTGTGTACTAATCTAACTTTTTTGTAGCGATAAACTTCGGTTGGTCGTTCGTTTTACAGCCTTCGCGGTCTGTTCTAAACCAAACTAACACCACTAACACAATTTTACAGCCTTCGCGGTCTGTTCTATTTTACAGCCTTCGCGGTCTGTTCTATTTTACAGCCTTCGCGGTCTGTTCTAACGAACCATTTACAGCCTTCGCGGTCTGTTCGGATTTACAGCCTCTGCGGACTGTTCTAAGTTTAAAGCCTTCGCGGTCTGTTCTAATTTACAGCCTTCGCGGTCTGTTCTAACGAACCATTTACAGCCTTCGCGGTCTGTTCGGATTTACAGCCTCTGCGGACTGTTCTAAGTTTACAGCCTTCGCAGTCTGTTCTAATTTACAGCCTTCGCGGTCTGTTCTAACGAAATCATTTACAGCCTTCGCGGTCTGTTCGGATTTACAGCCTTCGCGGTCTGTTCGATGGTAGGATTTGCACCTCCGTCGCCTGGGAGGTTGCCAACCTCAAGACAAAAGAGCTGGAGCTCTAAATACCGAGGATTGCCGAAGGTACCCGAGATATACGCCGAAGTTACCCGAATCATACCAGAACGACTAAGCCCGTGTCGTTACCCGAGATATACGCCGAAGTTACCCGAATCATACCAGAACGACTAAGCCCGTGTCGTTACCCGAGATATACGCCGAAGTTACCCGAATTATACCAGAACGACTAAGCCAGTGTCGTTACCCGAGAGATATAACCGACGAGTCAATCGCACCCGAGTGGAGCCAGTAGAATAGTTGCTATTTGATTGTATTGAGTTTATTATAATTAATAAAGAAAATATATTATATAGCCCCAAAAAGGGTAAATATATTGTGTTATTACTTAAGGTTTGGTGGTCCTCAAGTTGAACCTGGACACGACTGATCTACCTCAGCCGAAGAATAAAACCACGTCACAATGGGTAAAATCGGATAAGGGTCAAAAAAGTTCCTCCTTAAAGAACTAAAAAAACCTCTATAAAAGCGCCATTTTTTACAACTTTTTTTGCATTTTTGTTAAACAAATGAAACCTTTTTATGTCAAAAAGAGTTTAAAGTCATACACTTAGACCCCAGGGGGCTACAAAATATTGTTTTTTTGCCCCGCCCCTTTTGTGGGCGTGGATTAAAAAAAACATAAAAATTATGAGAAAATGGTGTAACTAAAGTTCAAAAAGCATAATAAATAATTTAGTAAACATTTATCTAGTGTTTATAAACCGGTTAACCGAAAAACCGGTTTTTTCACAAAATTTCGGTTTTTTTGCAAACCGGTTAACCGGAATTGAAAATTTCCGGTGCACCGAAAACCGTTTTTTTTCTGTCGGTTAACCGGTTTTTTTTTATACATTCAAAACGGAATATTTTTGCAAATATTAAGGGTTTACACCAATTTTTGTATGATATTTTAAAAATTTCATTGAAAACACTTTGAAAATCCGTAAGAAAGAAAGTCTAAATATTGCCTGCAAGAAACAATTTTCCAAATACGAATTTTGATTCAGAATCTGATAACCATTGGTAAAACTTTAACTGACTGCTATGAGGCTGTTTGTCCGTTAAGGAAAAGCAGACCAGGTAACTCAGTCCCTTGGTGGAACGTGGAACTTGGTAAGCTGAGAAAAAGTTCAAGAAAGCTTCTGAATAGAGCCTTAAAATCTCGAAAGGATGCTGACTGGAACAATTACCACCTCATGCAAAAAGAATATAAGAAAAAAGTGCGGGAAGCCAAACTTGAGTCTTATAGGACTTTCTGTGAGGAGGTAAATGGTACGAGGGATACGGCAAGGCTCTGTAAAATCTTTCAAAAAGATAGTTCAGCGAAGCTTGATTCCCTCAGAAAGCCAGATGGTACCTACACAAACAACCAACAGGAGTCACTGATATTCTGTTATCTACTCACTTTCCAGGATGCAAAGTGACAACGATAAATACAGATATTATTGAGAGTCCTGTTGGTAATACTACTTGTATGAACTGGTATATAGCATCTAGGCAAGGATCATAGAAGTAAATTTACTTCTATGATCCTTGATCTAGGGTAGTTTCTGAGGAATCGATCAGGTATGCCTTATCTTCCTTTGATAACTATAAATCCCCTGGACCAGATGGTATATATCCTATGATGTTGAAGAGTGGTGGAGATACCCTAGTGAAGGTTCTTAAAAATATCTTCAGAGCCAAGGTTGTTTTTATTTCCAAAGCTGGGAAGGAGGACTACACCTTGCCAAAAAGTTTTAAACCAATCAGTTTATCATCCTTTCTACTGAAAAGTCTTGAGCGAATGGTTGAGAAATTCATTAGGTCAGTAGCATTAATCGAATGCCCCCTAAATAGTCAGCAACACGCGTATCAGAGTGGTAGATCTTGTGAGTCGGCACTTCACGATCTTGTGGTCAATATTGAGAAGGGCATTGACAAAAAAGACTATACTCTGGGTGTTTTGTTGATATTGAGGGCGCTTTTGATAATGCTACTTTCGATTCTATGAAAACTTTGGCTGAATTGCATGGCGTGGATCCAGTTCTAGTCAAGTGGATTCATTTTATGCTCTCCCGGAGATTGTTGACGGCTGAAGGTGAGTTGGGCAGGCTGCGCTCATTGCACTTGAGTCTCCAGTCATTTCATCCAAAATTGTCCAGGAATGTGGACGCAGACTCAATGAGGTCTCATGTGGGAATAGCGTCAGTCTTCTGTGGGCAAGGATCATAGAAGTAAATAGGATGTCCAGAACTTCAAGTTCCTGATAATCACGTTGCTCAGCCTGCTCAGTCTGCTCAGCTTGCTCAGCTTGCTCTCCCAAAACAGGGGTCTTGTGGACTGTCCACAGGGGCCTTGTGGACTGTCCACAAGACCCCTGAACATTAACCATTAAAGCGTTCAAAACAAAGAAATCGAAATTTGGCAAACATTTTAAAAAATTTTCGATTTAAATTTTGAAAAAAAATGAGGAATATTAAGAAAAATTCCAAAAAAATTATTGAAAATACTAGGAAGAACCAAAAATGAATATTTATTTTCTTATTTTTGAAAATTTAAAAAATTTTCATTCTTTTTTATTTTATTTCCCCATAAATATTCATTTTTGGTTCTTCTTAGTATTTTCAATAATTTTTTTTGAATTTTTCTTAATATTCCTCATTTTTTTAAAATTTAAATCGAAAATTTTTCAAAATGTTTGCCAAATTTCGATTTCTTTGTTTTGAACGCTTTAATGGTTAATGTTCAGGGGTCTTGTGGACAGTCCACAAGGCCCCTGTGGACAGTCCACAAGACCCCTGTTTTGGGAGAGCAAGCTGAGCAAGCTGAGCAGACTGAGCAACGTGATTATCAGGAACTTGAAGTTCTGGACATCCTATTTACTTCTATGATCCTTGACCCTGTTTTGGGAGAGCAAGCTGAGCAGACTGAGCAGGCTGAGCAACGTGATTATCAGGAACTTGAAGTTCTGGACATCCTATTTACTTCTATGATCCTTGCTGTGGGTTCCGGGTCATAGGGGAATACGGGGAAACGAGATTGCCGACTCTTTGGCAAATCTTGGCTCTGATACAATTCCTTACAATCCGGAACCTCAAATTGGTATTGGCTTGACATGGCTGATGCGTTAGATCAACTCTCATATAAAAGAAACTTTCATGGAAAGATGGTCAAATGAGTTGGCATGCAAGAATACCAAACGTTTTGTGATTAAGCCAGACAAGAAAGTGGCTAACTATCTACTCAGCCTCAGTAGAATAGACTGTCGCAGACTTACTGGCTTAATTACGGGGCACAATGCCTGTGCTCGTCATATGACGAGATTAGGTGTCTTATCAGACCCATTATGCGTGGCTTGTCTTGAGGTTGATGACACAACTGAACATTACGTCTGTTGTTGTCCAGCGTTCTCAAGGGCTAGACTGCGGATATTGGGTTCTGATATTCTGTCTATGGACACGGTCCATGGACTTCCCTTGTCTGATTTTCTCAAGTTTGTGAAAGCAACTGAGAAATTCTGAACAAGCACTTTTCTTTCTTTTTCTTCTCAACCTTTTATCACCCTTACTTAATCTTTCTTTTCAGGGTACGGTACAATGGACTATTTTAAGTCTGAGCGCCATGGACTTGCCTAGAAAATTTACTTATTTTTAGGCTTGTACAACCCACCCTCAACTCAACTCAACTCAATGGACCTTGAAGTTTAGAAAACGGATTACAAGGAAAAATATGATTTTTTTTCTATTTTCTCAATTTTTTTTGTATTTTAAGTTAAGTTTAAATTAAAGTGGTTACAGAATTATAATACCGCGTAAAATGCCTCTATAATAAGGTACCAAAAACTAAAATCGGTTGAAAATCAGCCAAGTTATTACAACTTCCCCATGCATCTAACGTATTGCAGACCACTTGATTAAGCAATACAATCCGATTTTTGAAATTCATTAAAATTTTCTACTGTAATAACACTTTTTTTATTCTTCAAGTTGAAATGTAATTAAATGACAAGTATTTTTCATATTGTGTTTTGCTAACATCCCAGGCAGAAAAATACGAACGGGAAAGGGCTGGCAAAGTATCTTTTATGGTCGCTTGTGTGCTGGGAAAGCATCAAAGTTTAGTACTCCCCCAACGTCCAAAATGATAACCACGGTAAACGGTATACCGTTGCTATTTTAAAGCGCTTTGAAAGCGCTTTAAAAACAAAAAATATGGTACTATTATATCACTTTTAAAACAAAAAAATGGGACGTATGAAAATTGTATAAGTCCATAAGACACAACTTTTTTTGGTGTTTATTTGAATAAAGAAATTTATTAAATTAGGATAATAAATTTATTGACTAATTTATTAGGATAAAAAAAATTTTGGACAAACTTTGAAATATTTTCTAAGTCCCGGAAAAAATTTGTTTGCAGTTTTCTTTGCGTTTTGGAGTAAAAAATTTATTTAAAAAAGAATCGGGTAGTGTTCCAAAGGGATAGGCCCAGTGATATTTCACATGTGATGTATCCGGAGTTTAAGACACTTCCTCACGAAAGAAACAGGTGTTTTTATATAAAAGGTGTCAAGTTTGTAATATGTAGGTCATTGTGTCTAACAAGGGAAGTCTCCCTAGTGTCACACGCGGATCTTTATGGAATTGGTTTTATTTTGTAGAGCAGAACAAATAAAGGGACACGTATTTTTTTTTTTTAGCTGCCCAAATTCATATTTAGGGGGTAAAAAGGAGTGGGGACAAGGCCATTTTTCAGTTTTTTTCGTTTATCTCCTATATTATGCAAAGAAACCTAGTCATGTTACCTAGCAAATGAAAGGTCTTTGGAAAACCTATCTACGTGTGCTAAGAACGTGTCCAAGCATACATGCACCTTTAATCTGGTACCACACATGCCTATATTAATTTTGTTTAAATAGGCGTAAATCGTAAAAAACTGAAAAAGGTAAATTTTCCCCCATACAAAACGACCCCCCTAAAAATGTGTTTGGGCCGCTAAAAAAATACGTGTCAAATTAATTTTCGTTCTTAACAACATATCCAAATTTCATGAAGATCGGAGGGTGACCCCAGGGAGACTTCCCTTGTAAGTGACATATCACGGGAACTATCAAGGATCGGCCACTTATCCTGCAGGGAAATAAAAAATATTCCAATTGTTACGAAAATTAATAAATTTTAATAAAAAATTTATACTTTGAACGGATTTAAATAAAAAACATTGGCAAAGCGCTTGCAAAGCACTTTTTCGAATTCATACTATCTTTTACACAAAAAATAAAGTGCTTTGCGGAGACTTTTTCTATGGAACGGTTGGCAGTTTCTGCCTGGGATGTTTTAAATTATTGCTAAAAATTTTCAACACCCTTTTGAAATCTCTATTTTAATTTTTTTTTTTTGTTTTAAAATTTGGAAAAATCAAAAAAATATTACACTAAGGCTGGATTACTCAATGCTCCGTTATAAAATAACTCTTCGTTAAATTTAACTTTTTCATACAAATTTTGACATAAGGCTCCGTTAAATCGGCAGTTAGCAGCTAACTTTTCTTTGAGCATTCCGCCCTAAAACATGAATAATGAAAAAATGTTATTACAGTAGATAATTTCAGTAAATTTAAAAAAAGGGACTCGTATTCTTTAACCAAGTGGTATGACACACGCTAGATGCCTGGGGAAGTTGTAATAACTTGGCTGATTTTCAACCGATTTTAGTTTTTAGTACTTTATTAGAAAGGTGCTCCATTTTATTCCACATCATAATTCTGTAATCACTTGAATTAAAACTTAACTTAAAATACCAAAAAATTGCGAAAACAGAAAAAAATTCATATTTTTCCTTGTAATCCGTTTTTCAAACTTCAAGGACCATGCTAAACGCGTTACCCATTTCCGATCGACCTAAATTTTTGTGAGACGTATTTTTACCTCGAAAATAATATATCTAGGGTAAGTTAGGGTCAGTATCTACCAATTTATTTTTTTTGGAGCACCATATAAAATAAATCAGAGCCAAAAAATAAAAGGTGCAATTTTAAAAATTTAAACAAAAATAGAAAGAATTGTCATCACATCTCGAATTATGGCTTAAAAGTTGCGTAATTTAGAGTAGAATTTTTATAGTTTTTTTTACAAAAAAATAGAACGTTTCGGACTTTTTCAAAAAGTCGATTTTAATTTTTAAACGTCAAAAAATAAGTGATAATTATTT
Organism: Pegoplata infirma; assembly: GCA_963921195.1. NCBI lineage: Eukaryota > Metazoa > Arthropoda > Insecta > Diptera > Anthomyiidae > Pegoplata > Pegoplata infirma. The sequence continues at coordinate 152,952,979 of OY992538.1, forward strand.
TTTTTTTTTCATATTTTTTTCTTAAACTACATTTAAATATCAACAAAACGTTGTCCAACTTTTTTTAAAATATCTATATTTTTGAATGGTCAAAATTATTTAAAAATTTAAATTTTTTAATTTTTTTGAGAAAATCGGCATTTTGAAAAATTGATTACTCAACGCCATCTTGAAATAAAAGGCTGAAAATTGGTGTCCAAGTTGCATTTAAAAAGTACTAAAACATATCCAAAAATAAAAAAAATCGAAAGGGGTCGGATCTAAAAGTGAGTGATATGGCTTGGAATGCCCCATATATATAGTGCGCCATTTTGTTTTCTAAAAATGTTGTGCGTAGATTCAACTTTAGGCACTCTTGATACTTTTAAAATTAATTTTTAGTCAGATCAGCCAAACTTAAAAAATTAAGCCTCCATATTGTTTCCGCCATATTGCATTTTTAAAGGTTATCAGTTTCATTTTTAGATACTGGTATGTGAAAATCGAACTGAAAATCGTCTAGGACCATATTTTCAGCTAGCTTCAACAAAGAAAAGGAATAAAATTTTTTAATAACTTGTTACAAACTTTAAGAAGCTATTTTGTTTTTGAAAATTCATAGTAAAAATTCTGATTCAGTAACTCGAAGACCCCTTGAAACAAAATTTGAGTTAAATCGGACAATTATTTAAAAATTTTGTTCGCCGTATCAAAACCGTCATTTTGACTTTTTTTAGTTTTTGTTTAAATTTTGAAATCGGCGACCGCTAGCATATTTTTAGCCGGATCCAATAACGATTAAGATTTTGGCGGGAGTTGGATCAATACTTATACTTTGAAAAGCATATTTAGCCGGCCTTTTTGTTTTTCAAAATTCCGAGTAGCTATTCTGATTCAGTAACTCCAATGGCCGTTTAAAACAAAATTTGAGTTAAATCAGACAATTTAAAAAAAAATTGTCCGCCATATTGGATCCGTGATTTTGATTTTTGTGCTTTTTAGGTAAATTTTGAAATCAGCGACTTCGAAATCCTCTAGAAGCACATTTTCAGATGGCCTAACAACGACAAAGACTTTTGGCCAAAATTGGATCATCCTGGCCATGTGTGCATTGGCTTGAATTGATAAAAATTATCTTTATCTTTATCTTTATGTATATTTTCAACTTTTTGTTAAGGTTCTATAGTTGCACTTACCAACATATCGTTTTAATATTTTCATTAATGGTGATGTTCTCCTGGCTTTCCTGATTCTTATTTGGCTTTAAAAATACCATTGTTTCCTTGTAACGACTGGCGCACACTTCGAACTCCCTTTTAGCCATTTCGGAGCATGGAGCGTGTTTTAGGTATTCTGTAACAAAGACAATAAAAGAAATCAGGAAATATATAAACATCCCAGCAAAAATAAATCGAGATTTTGGCGACACAGCGTCTTTTTATAGCATACCGCATCCAAAGAGCGCTCTTGAGGATGCAGTAACAGTAAGGGGAAAAAATTTAAATTTTTTCTTAAGATTTTTTATATAAAACTTATAATATAAATTATTTTTCGATAAAAATTTACGCTTGCTTTCCTTTTTAAATATTCAGCACTTTTTGAATGAAAAACCATGAGTTTTGGACAAAGACACATGATTTGACTGCATCATTATTGCGCAATTATCGGCGCAGCAAAAAGTACTTCAATCATAACATCTTTAACACATTTTGAATGATGATAATAAAAAGGGCAGATTTTAAAATATTTTTTTAGTATTTAAAAAAAATTTGAGTATCTACATCATTTCCACTTTAATTTCAGAAAATAAATATTATATTACAAAAAATGTCCAATCTTATTTTAAAAATTCCGATTTTATTTAAAAAATGTCCAATTATATTTTGAAAATTTCCAATTGAATTTCGGAATTCACTGCATCTTTATAGCGCTTTTATCAGCGCTCTAAAAAGACGTGATTTCAGAGCATCTTAAGAGCGCTTTTTCGGTGTGACATCGCCTTAGAGAATCATGCACCAACAAATTTTATAGTGAATGGAGTTTCTTAATCTAAAAAAAATCCATTAAAGATTTTCTAGCACGTTCCATTTTCGAGATATTTACGTGTGAAAATTTAAAAAAAAAATCGCGTATATACTATAGCGGCACTGAAACATTATCTGAAGCAGACCTTTGAAGAATTAACTCAATTTGTGAATTAATTCACATTATTTTTAATTAATTTTTTAATTAATGAATTAATTCATGCTTGAATTAGTTCTTTGAATTAAATTTGAATTATTTAAAAAATAATTAATTAATTTTGTGAATAATTCAATTTTAATTCAAAGAATTAATTCAAGCATGAATTAATTCTTTTCGAATTAATTCATTTTCAATTCATTTTTTGAATTAATTCTTTTTTTGAATAAATTCTTTTTTTTTTGGTTTAATTCTTTTTTTGAATTAATTCTTTTTTTTGATTTAATTCTTTTTAATTCATTTTTTGGAAAACACACACATACTATAAAATTTATGCTTGTGCGAAAGTAGCAAGATTAAAATCAACCAAACAACAACAATTTATTTTGTACATGATTCAACGTCGCAAAAGCAGCATTTTTAGCTTATGGGCATAGCATATTATGGGCAATTATAAAGACTGTTATAATCCAAAATGTATGCATGAGAAAACAAAAGTTTTTTTCTTTTTTCCCCGAATCCCTTTCAACAATATAGGAAAAAAATAAGTGAGTGTTAAATTTTTCAGTGCCGAATATTAAATAACTTCCAATATAATAGAGGGATTTCGCAAAATAAGAACAATACTTTTGTGTTCTTTTGCAAACATTTTGGCTTATAACAATGTTTCATAGTTTTAAAAAATCAAAATAGATCATGCAAAATGAATTAAAAAGGAATTAATTCAAAAACAGCGTTTGAAAGGCTACGTTAGCTACCCGTTTTTTTGCTTTTGCTTTTCATATCACTTCAAACAATTTCAATATTATAAGTTATAGCTTTTGTTTACTTTTCTTTTTTGTGTTTGCTTAAACTACAACAATATGAAAAAAAAACAAAACTCCAAACAGAGCAGTAGCGGAAAACAAATTTTATTGTTGTAGCCTACAAATATACTACAGTAGTATATTTGTAGGCTACAAATATACTACAGTAGTATATTTGTAGGCTAGAGCAGCGGTTACCAACCTTTTTGGCTCGCGTACCCCTAATTTTAAATTTTGTCTGCCGCGTACCCCCTAACGAGTTTTTTGTTTTCGTTAAAGAAAACTTCTCATAAAAATATGAGAATTAATTTTGAAATTTTTGATCTGCGGGTATTATTAGTTTTTTGAAGGATTTAGGGGGGAGATCAAAACAATGGTGGTATTTTTTTTTGGAAAAATTGGTGGCTCAATGCATCTGAAAACGCGGATTTTGAGCTGATTTTTCTGCAAAGCAAAAACAGCTGAAAATATTGCAAATCTGATTTCACCAGTCGTTTTTTACACCAAAATTTTAAGCAACGGACGTTTTTTGAACTCTTAAAAAAAAGTTCCAAAAACATATCACAGAGGGCGGAACATAATGTTTTTTTCTATTTTTTTTAAATGTTTTTTTATTTAATACAAGGGCAGATCAACAATTCCGTGACTTTTCGAATAAAACACCCTCGTATATACAATGAAAGTGCATTTTGAGCTTAACAAATTGGTACCAAAATTTCCACTCTATCACAACCCGTCTTAAAAATGCCCAAAAACACGTTTTTTGAGAACTTTGACATACATTCTCTCAAAACCCTGACATCATATACAAATTTGGGAACCATATTTGGAATCAGCAACAAAAGGTTAATCGAAAACAAGTTGTCAGGTCTCAAAATATCGCAAAAAATGCTCTCTAAATTGCACAAAAACATGTTTTTTGTGAACTTTTACCTCAACTTTCTTAAAAACCTGACGTTATGGAAAACTTTGGAAGCCAGATGCGTAACCAGCATTGAAAGGTTAATCTAAAACGAATGTCCAAATTACTTAAATTTTGCGTACCCCCGCAGACAGTTTCGCGTACCCCCTAGTGGTACGCGTACCATAGGTTGGTAACCGCTGGGCTAGAGTATTACTACAGTAGTAATACTGTAGTATTACTACATTAGTAATACTGTAGTAATACTGTAGCAATATAAAAACGTGATCATATTAAAAATATCGCTAAAATGGTGTAAAATTAATACAACATCGAAAAAAGAATAATAATAATTTTAAATAAAATTCTTTTAATTTTGGTCAAAAAAATATAGAAAAATTTGGAATTTTTTTGAATTTTTCGATATTTTCGAATATGTACGCGATTTTAATATTATCGGTCTAGACGCTCAGAAGTTATGAGCAAAACCGTTAGAGATGGGCGCTGGTCACGTGATTTACGTGATTCACGTGAATCACGCGTGAGTGATTTTCATTTCAATCACGTGATTGTGAGTGAGTGTGAGCTGAAAAAAAAATCTGAGTGAGTGAGTCATTTATTTTTTGCGTGAGTTTGCGTGATTAGATTTTTAGATTAGCCCAATTTTTTTATTTTTTGTAAAAAAAAAATTTTTGGTAAAAAAAAAATTTTTGGAGATTTTTTTTTTTTGTAAGAAAATTTTATTGCGTGAGTAGATTTTGCGTGACTCACGCATGAGCGTGATGGAATCTGGCGTGTGTAAGATTTTTATTACTCACGTGAATAGTGAGTGAGCGTGAATAAAAAAAAGATTGCGTGATTGATTCGATTATTTTTGCGTGAGCGTAAGTGAGTGTGAGTCAAAATCCACTCACGCACCCATCTCTACATTGGGTTTTTCGAAAATTCACGTGTTGAAAAATACACAAAACATGGTTTTAATTAAAGATGGGCGCGTGAGTGATTTTTGACTCACACTCACTCACGCTCACGACAGGAATTTTTGAATCACGCACACTCACTCACGAGCAAATTTTTTCTACTCACACTCACAATCACGTGAGTAAATTTAATACAACTCACACTCACGTTCACTCAGTCATGCTTCACTCACACTCACGAAACTCTTATTCATAAAAAAAATTTAAAAACTAAAATTTGAAAAATCTTTTAAAATTTTCAACAAAATTTAAAGTTCAGCGAAACTTAAAAAATTGACTCACGCACACTCACGCAAAAATCTTACTCACTCACGCAATTTTTTTCATTACTCACACTCACGTGAGTAAAATTGAATTTAGTCACACTCAAGCGTGGTCACGCGTGAATCACGTTCTAATCTGCTCATGTGCCCATCTCTACTTTTAATGACAAGGGTACACCACAACAATGTTTGCCAAAGTTTTTTTTTTGAGAAGTTGAATTATAATTTTACATTAAAACAATCCAACCCTATTCTTTATACACATTAAAATAAAACAGTTATGTAAACAAGATAAGTGTGTGTGTGTTATAGTTTTATTAAATTTTCTCTTTGTAGGCTACAAAAACAATATTTGTAGGCTACCAAAAATAATTTGTAGGCTACCAAAAATAATTTGTAGGCTACTTGTAGGCTACACAATTCTTATGTTTTTGTTTTATTTGCTACTTATTCATTTTTAAAAACAATCGTAAGCTCTCGCTACAAAAACAGAAATGTGTAAGTATTAGTAGTTATAGCCATTGAATGATTTACATATTGTTTGTTTTTAAAACTACACATATCGTCAATTTTGGTTGTTTAAGCTACTTTCTTCGTAGTAATTTAAACGCTGCCTATGACGCGTCCGGTAGCACTCAGCTGTGCTTCCCACAGCCTGATATCAAAACATACAGTACCGTTAAAACAGCTCTGTATATTTTAAATCCGCTTGGGCGGAGATGGTAGATGGTGACGATGGTAAGATAAATTTGTTGGTTCTTCTTGACCACTCTAAGGCTTTTGATACAGTCGATCGGGCTACTCTCTGCATGAAGCTTAGACGTCATTTTAACTTTTCTTCCACTTCCACTCAACTACTGTCATCATACCTTATGTGTCGTTCGCAATCCGTTTATGTTAACAACAGGTCATCTGATCCGTTAAATCTTGTAAAGGGTGTACCCCAAGGATCCATCTTGGGACCACTTCTTTTTTCTATATATATAAATGATCTGCCTGAACATACATCTCATTGCAAGATACATATGTACGCAGATGATGTACAACTCTACCTGAGTAGTCCCAAAAACTCTATAGATGAAGGTATAGCACTGATGAATGCCGACCTTAGCCGACTACACCGATGAGCCTTGGAAACGGGCTATGTATTAATCCGCGCAAATCTAAATGCCTACTAATACGTAAAAGGAGGACAAATCCAGTTTTTGACAGTAACATAGTTATAGATGGTGAAATAATTAATTTTGTTCCTTCAGCCAAAAACCTTGGACTCTTTTTAAATAGTACATTGACCTGGACAAATCATATAAACACGATTGTTCTTCAGACATACTTATGTGAAGTTAAGGCCTTTATGGGCAACTCAGTTCTTTACTCCTCTTAGGATTAGAATACTACTGGCAAAAACGTATTTAATTCCTGGTTTATTATATGGCTGTGAACTTTTTGCAAATTGTGACTCAGGAAGTAAAAGAAAACTGGAGGTTGTGTACAACAGTATCATAAGATATGTCTATGGTTTAAGGAGATTATCTCGAACCTCTTCTTTTGTAAAAAAATTATATGGTGAGTCATTTGAAAACTTAATGAAGATAAGAGTTATTTTGTTTTTACACAAAATAGTTTATACCAAAAAGCCACTTTACCTCTATGAGAAAATTAGGTTTGCCAGATCTAATAGAGGCAGGAAGATAATACTGCCGCGGCACAGAACTCTTGTATCAGAGTGGCATTTCTACCTTAATGCCTCTCGTCTTTGGAACAGTCTTCCAGAAGATCAACAACTTAACAGCAACGCTTCACGTTTTAAAACATTTCTTTTTGATGATTTTTTTCGAAACTAAAATTGTTTTGTTTAAATCGTATTTAAACGTTTCAACTATTTTTAATTTTTTTTATAACTATTTTTTTTTGTTTGTTTTATTTGTATTTTTTTCTATTTTTTTTCATATATGTAATTCTAATTTAATAGTTTTTCGTTGTTTTTAGTTTTTTTTTAATTTTTTCTTTCATTTGATTAAATTGTTTTTATCATTTAAATTGCTTATCATAATCTTTCCTGTACTCTAATTATAAGATTTATCTTGTTGTGCAGGAATTAAATAATTAAATAAATAAAATAAATAAATAATAATTAAATAAATAAAATAAATTTTCATCAGAAATTAAAGCACTTATTGCAAAGAGAAATGAAGCATATGCTAGATGGAAACGATTTAAAACTACTACACTTCACGAAATTTTTAAAGCCTCAAGGAAAAATGTTAATACCCAGATTAGGATTGCAAAAACCTCTTTTTATGAAGAAAAATTTAAATTAGCTTTGAACTCAAAAAGGAAATGGAGTGAAATTCGTAATATGGGAATTGTTAATGGTAGCAACAATACTACAGATTCTATTGATGTCAATGATCTTAACTTCAATTTTGTTAATATACCAATGCCCAATGCCAAAATCGATGTATATAGAGATTTTTTTACGGCACAACACCATGATATCGTCAACAACCATACATCAAGAAGCATAATTGGATCCCCTAATATTGATAACACTGTGCAACAAATTTTGGGTCATCGCATTGAGCCTCAATGCCTTCAACGCCATATAAAAGTAGACCATCAAGTGGACAAAATCACCAAAGGGTTTTGCAAAGTCAGTTCGGATTTCTTTTTTATAGCCCACTGAAGTTTTCATTTTTTTTTTGGGAACCATTGATTTAGAGGGTTACAATGTTCTACAAATATTTTCCTCATAAAATTTCACTAGGGGTTGTCAAATGGTAAAAGTTTGTGCGACATGCGCAACGTGCTTAAAAAGGGTCAAGTATAAATAATCAATGTTTGTTATTTTTTTTTTACCAAAGCAGTGTTAAAAAATATCGACAAAAAACAGTGCAAATATACTTTTGAGATAAAAATGATGTTCTGATGTGTTTTAAAAAATTTTATGATGATTCTTTTCTTTGACCAAATTAACCCTCTAGCTCCCGTTTTAAAGGGTCATTGTTGTCCTTTTTTAAAAGAAATACAAAAAAGTCTATAAAAAAAGGCAGTTAGAGGGTTAAAATGTTTTACAAATATTTTCTGCATCAAATTTTACTAGGGCACGTCTAAGACAGAAAGTACGTCCAACATATAGAAAATGCTTAAAAATTTTAAAGTATTCAAATTTTTTATTTTTTTTTTGCCGAAATAAAAAAAAATAGTTTGGTATTGTATTTGAGCGAAATCGGTTCAGCGGTTCAAAAGTTATGAACGAAAATATAAAAATACCTCGAAAATTGTGGTACATTCAACATAACCTAAAAACACAAAATGCTTTAATTCGGCTGCTGGTTGACACGTGTGAACAGAATTGATCACCGAATGGTATTTAAACAAGTACAAACATATTTACAAAAAAAAAAAATATTTTCGTCGAATTTTTTTTTATCAAAAATTTTTTTTCGCAGTTTTTTTTTATTTTTTTTTTTTTTTATTTTTTGCAAATAAACTTTTTACATCGTGGAAGGTATTAATCCATTCGACAAAGTCGAATTTAACTTTGTTACATGTTTTTTTATATTTCGGCCCAAAAAAAATATAAAAAAAAAAATTTAATACTTTAAAATTTTTAAGCATTTTCTATATGCTGGGCGAACTTTCTGTCTTAAACGTGCCCTAGTAGAATTTGATACAGAAAACATTTGTAAAACATTTTAACCCTCTAACTGCCTTTTTTATAGACTTTTTTGTATTTCTTTTAAAAAAGGACAAAAATGACCCTTTAAAACGGGAGCTAGACGGTTAATTTGGTCAAAGAAAAGAATCATCATAAAATTTTTTAAAACACATCAGAACATCATTTTTATCTCAAAAGTATATTTGCACTGTTTTTTGTCGATATTTTTTAACACTGCTTTGGTAAAAAAAAATAACAAACATTGATTATTTAAACTTGACCCTTTTTAAGCACTTTGCGCATGTCGCACAAACTTTTACCATTTGACAACCCCTAGTGAAATTTTATGAGGAAAATATTTGTAGAACATTGTAACCCTCTAAATGGACGTTTTATTAGACTTCTGTGTTTAGATTTTGAAAAAGGACTAAAATGACCCCTTAAAATGGCAGTTAGAGGGTTAAAATGTTCAAAGAAAAGAACCGCCATAAAATTTCACTGAAGACATCAAAACATATTTTGAAGCTCAGATATGTTCTTTTTATAGTATTTTTGACGTTTTCCAAACGCCTTTGATAAAAATATAAAAACTTCAGTGGGCTATAAAAAAGAAATCCGAACTGACTTTGCAAAACCCTTTGGTGGTTTTGTTCACTTGATGGTCTACTTTCATGTGGCATTGAAGCCATTGAGGCTCATTTTTCTTGTTGCACAGTGTAATCCGTCACGTTTGTTTGACTTTATGCAGTTCACTCAGGAAGATATTGTTGAGTCCCTTCTTAGCATCAAGTCAGATGCTATAGGACATGATGGTATCCATCCTAAATTCATTAAGATTATTCTTCCTCATATTTTACCTTCTATAACACATATTTTTAACAACATAATAACCACGTCTTCATACCCTTCCACATGGAAATTCGCCAAGATTATTCCTATACCGAAAACTGATAAGGCATACCGGCCAATCGCAATTCTTCCGTACCTTTCGAAGGTTTTTGAACGTCTTATACATAATCAGATGACTAAATATTTGTACAGAAATTCAATTTTAACTGAGAGACTGTCGGGCTTTAGACCAGGGCACAGCTGCGTCTCTGCTTTGATTGATGTCTCTGAAGAACTGAGGAAACATGTGGATGATAAGATGATTTCGTTTCTCGTGTTACTTGATCACTCTAAAGCTTTCGACTCAGTTGATCACTCCATTTTGTGTCTTAAACTTAAATATATATGTAAGTTTTCAGAAACTGCTGTAAAATTGATGGCCTCCTATGTTAGTGGTAGATCACAAGCTACTTACCACGGCTCAGATGTATCAAACACCTGCATACTAAGGAGGGGCGTGCCACAGGGATCAATACTTGGACCACTTCTTTACTCGATATATTCGAATGACCTTCCATCCCAATTAAAGTTTTGTAAAATACAAATGTACGCTGACGATGTACAACTTTACATAAGTTGCGAGCCAAATAATGTAGCTGAATGTGTCAACAAATTAAACCATGATTTAGATAATATTTATAATTGGGCATCTACTAAAGGTCTCTGTTTAAATGCAAAAAAGTCGAAAGCCATGATCATTGGTAAATCAATATATATTCCCTCGTTTATTCCGCCGATCCAGATTAACAATGCAACACTTGAAATAGCCAAGACGGCAAAAAATTTAGGTGTAATTTTCAACTCTGAACTCAATTGGTCTAATCATATTAATTATATATGTGGTGTCACCTACGCAATGTTAAGGAATCTTTCGAGAACGCAATATTTCACTCCTCTTAAAGTTAGAATGCTACTCGCTAAAACGTACCTTCTTCCAAAACTTTTATATGCGTGTGAACTCTTTGCAAACTGTGACTCAGTATGCGAATCAAAACTTAATGTGACATTTAATAATATTGCGAGATACGTTTTTGCACGTAGACGTCTCGATAGTATTTCTGATTACTCAAAAAGGATCTACAATTTAACATTCGAAAACCTTTTGAAAGTTCGTTCATTATTGTTTTTACAAAAGCTTATTTTTACTAAACAACCTAAATATTTATACAAGAGATTAACTTTTTCAAGATCCAGCAGAGTGAAAAATATAAATTCTATTCGATACCGTAGTCTTATGTCTGTTAGACATTTTTATATTCCTACAATTCGTCTGTGGAACCGATTACCTCCTAATACTAAAATCATTAGCAATGCAAACAGGTTTAAATCTGCCATTTTTAAACATTTTCGTTAATTTTTTTTTTCTGTAAAAATTTTAATAACTTTTTTAACTTTTTTATCATTATTCAAAATTTTTTTTTTTAACTTAAAGGTGCATACAGACGACGCAATATTATGTACAATATTCAATTATATTGATGGTGTGTGGGTAAGATTGACCATTGTACAATCGTCAATATTACCCACACACCTTCAATATAATTGAATATTGTACATAATATTGCGTCGTATGTAGGTACCTTTATATTCATTTTTCTTTTTTTATATATTATATAGTTTTTATATTTTTTATATATTTTTTTTATATTAGTTTAATTATTTATTATTTATTTTTTATTTTTATTTATATTTTTATTTTATTGTGCCACAAATGTATAACATTAAATCTACAGTACTGTAAAATAAGACACCGTTCTTGTTGTACTGTCTTATCTAATAAAGAATCAAATCAAAAAAAAAAAAAAAACAAAAAAAAAAAATTATAATACTAAATTAACGTCCTTTTGCTTTTGTTAATTATTTAAAAAGTTATTTGCAATTTAAAAATCTAGCAAAAATGAAATTGATTTGGGATCGCTAAATGGGTTATGGCGGGGTAAAAATGGCAAATTTTGCTCTATCTCGATTAGTTTTTGAGATATAAATAAAATACCAATATTAACGTCCTTTTGCTTGTATCTTAATTATTTAAGAATTTATTAGAAATTAAAAAATATAGCAAAGATAAAACTGATCTGGGATCGCTAAATGGATTATGGAGGGGTAAAAATGGCAAAAATATCATCTATTTTGCTCTAAAAAAGTAATAATTTTTCTAAAAAAGTAATAATTTTTCTTAAAAAGTGCATTTTTTGCTAAAAAATACTTTTATTTGTAAGAAAGTACAATTTTTTCAAAAAAAATACTATTTTTTCTAAAAAGTACTTTTTTTTCTAAAAAAGTACTAACTTTTCCAAAAAAGTTCTTTTTTTCAAAAAAGTACTAATTTTTCAAAAAAGTACTATTTTTTCTAAAAGTACTTTTTTTCTCAAAAAAGTACTACTTTTTCTAAACAAGTACAATTTTTTCTAAAAAGGTACTATTTTTTCTAAAAAAGCACTATTTTGTCTAAAAAGTAAATTTTTTGTCTAAAAAGTACTTTTTTCAAAAAGTACTATTTTTTCTAGGTTAGGTTAGGTTGTAAGTGGCTGCTAACGTTTTACGTCAACACACGTAGACTCTGATGTCCATTGTGATACTACGGGACCGTAATAGGTTTCCCTACTAGTCCCTGTCGTTAAACTAGTTTGAGCTTCTTATGAAACACCTTAGATGTTGAATTTTGACATCCGACAAATCAGAAAGATCGTACAGCTCCCTAGATCCCAGTGAAGTCTCTGACCAGAAAGTGCCGGGCAATGGCAAATAAAGTGTTCGATAGTTTCCAACTCCTCTTCATCCATGAAACTTTGGAAAGATCAGAAAGATCGTACAGCTCCCTTGATCCCAGTGAAGTCTCTGACCAGAAAGTGCCGGGCAATGGCAAATAAAGTGTTCGATAGTTTCCAACTCCTCTTCATCCATGAAACTTTGGAAAAAGTCATTCGACGGCACATTTAACCGCTCTGCGTGCTTCCCTATAAGACAGTGTCCGGTAATTATAGAAACCACCGTCGAAATCTCTCCTCTTGGAAGCGATATCAGCTCACTTGTGCGCCCCTGATTTAGAGAAAGCCAAATCAGTCGTGTTGTCTCACACGTCCATCCATTTGCCCATCTTTGATTGGTCTCCGTCGCAAAACAAAGCCGTAGGTTTTGCTTGCAAGTTTCTAGAGGCATACCAACACATTCCAATTCTGTTGGAACCTGTAAGGTAGTTCCTAGTCTTGCAAGCTCATCGGCTTTGCAATTCCCTGGAATGTCTCTGTGCCCTGGGACCCATATGAGTCGTATGTTAAACTGCTTAGCCATCTTATTTAAAGACGTGCGGCAGTTAAGGGCAGATCTTGTTTTCAGAAACATTGAATCCAGGGACTTGACCGCGGCTTGACTGTCAGTATAGATGTTGACTGCGGTTGTAGACAAGACATTGCAGCTCAACCAGTCAGCCACTTCCTTTATTGCCAGCATCTGTGCTTGGTAAACACTGCAATGATCTGTGTAAAAATGTATGGTGGCTCCACTACCCGGAATGTCCCCCATCCAAGACTCCCTGGATGGTATCATAGTGGTAAAGTGGCGCTCAAAGAGGCTCAAAGAGGGAGCACAGTCCACATTTTGTGGTATTGGTATCTTCTTCGAGATCGCGCTATGGCCACAATCGCTTCTCCTCAATTGCAGCGTGCTATTAAGTCAAATTGCCGACGCAGCCGCATACTGCCTACCCAATATGTCCAATGGTATCAGGTGAAGGAGGATTTCTAATGCAGCCGTAGGTGTTGTACGAAGAGCACCAGTGATGCACATCGACGCCATTCTCTGTACCTTCGTGATATAGACACAGTTCGCTTTTGTTTCTAAAGCAGGCCACCAGACAATGATTCCATACAGCAAAATTGGACGCACCACTGCTGTATAGATCCAATGAACGACTTGAGGGCTAAAGCCCCATCGTTTTTCAATGGCCCTTTTCCAGGAATATAAAGCAATCGTTGCTTTTCTCACCCGTTCCTCAATATTACGCCTGAAATTCAACTTCCTATCTAGAAATACTCCAAGATACTTGGCTCCATCTGAGAAAGTGATTTCAGTGCCGTCCAGAGAAATAGGATCAAAAGCAGGAATCTTATTTTTCCTTGTAAACAAAACAAGCTCTGTTTTACTTGGATTAACTCCTAGACCACAGTCTCTTGCCCATTTAGACAGATCTTTCAGAGAACCCTGAAGAATGTCCCTCAATGTTGGCAGATGCTTCCCCTTTACCGCTATCGCGACATCGTCAGCATATGCGACAACATGACAACCACGTGCTTCTAGAGAAAGCAGCATTGAATTCAGTGCCAGGTTCCACAGAAGCGGCGAGAGAACACCTCCTTGTGGTGTGCCCCTATTGACAAATCGAGATATGACGGACGCTCCCAATTCAGACGTTATACGTCCATTGGCAAGTAGGTTTTCCACCATTAAAACGATCCCACGCTTTACTCCTAGACCAGACAATGCCAAAATTATCGAGTCTGGGATGACATTATTAAAAGCCCCCTCTATATCGAGAAAGGCCACCATAGTGTACTATTTTACCGAAAGCGATCTCACGATGGTACCAACGAGCTCATGCAGAGCTTTTTCCGTTGATCTACCCTTGCTGTATGCATGTCGAAAGCAACCTCGGGTCAAGCACTCTACGCAAATATGAGTCTATCATTCGTTCCATTGTCTTTAACAAAAAAGAAGACATACTAATTGGTCTGAAATCCTTCGGAGCTGTGTGGGAACTTTTCCCAGCCTTCAGGATAAAGACGACTCTGGTATCCCTCCATTTTAAAGGAATATACGACCAGTTGATGCATGCTGTGTATAGATTATACAACAACGGGGCTATATAGTCCGACACTTCCTGCAACTCAGCCGGGATTATACCATCAGGTCCCGGGGATTTATAGGGCCTGAAGCTTTTTATCGCCCAGATTAATGTTAGCATATTTATTATTTCCGAAGCAATTTCAGATGCTTGGGCGTCAGAACGCTCCAAAGCTTGAAACGGCGTCATGAAATTGCCCGGAAAATGCGTGTTTAAAAGGAGATCCAGCGACTCTCCACTGGAGGAAGACCACACCCCATTAGGATCTTTCAGGTATCCCAGAGTGCAAGGTGAAGAAGCCAGAACCTTGCGCGGCCTGGATGCCTCAGAAACGTCTTCTATGTTTCCACAGAAGTTTTTCCAAGAATTACATTTTGCATTTCTGATCATCTTCTTATAACTCTTAAGTTGCAGCCTGTATGCAGACCAGTCCTCGTCCGCTCTTGAAAATTTAGCCTTATTAAAGAGCTTTCTGCAGGAATCTCTGCTCGTCTGCAACTCATTTGACCACCAAGGTGGCTTTTTTTCCCTCTAGGCTTTGCAGAAGGGCAAGACGCATCCAGGCACCTATTACAAACATTTGTTATATGGTCAATTTCCGCCAAACTATGCGGTTCAGATAAGGGTACTTCACCCAAAAGCAAAGAAAACGACTCCCTATATTTCACCCAGTTTGTTCTCCCAAGGCAAATTTATAAAAGGTATTATCGAATAACCTAACTTTTCCTCCATAGTCATTTTTTTGACAAATTTAAAAACAATAATATTTACGAATTTTCAAAACGAAATAAAAATATTTTTTTCGGGATAAATGAGTTCACACTATACTATTTATGCTTAAAAATATTTAAACTTTTTTTAAATTATATCTTCGAAAATAAAAGGATTTAGTTTGAGTTTCAATATTTTTTTATAATTTAGTTTTTTTCTAAAATTTTAAAGTCCTAAAAAGCGTTAAAATTGGTTAATGTGTGCACTGAACATTTGAGTCGTTTTTGCCGACTAAAATGATTTTGAAAGAAAATTGTTTTCATTTACGTCACAAAAATAATACCTTTATAAATCTGCCTTGTGTTCTCCTCAGATTTCTAGAGACTGTCTCAACCGGGTCACGCTCCCTGAGTAAAAACTCAATGTAGCGATGATCTGAGAAAGAATGGTCTTCCAAAACTCTCCAGTCATCAATTCTATCAGACAATGTATCTGATACAAGTGTTACGTCAAGAACCTCTTGCCGCGTACTTGTAACAAAAGTTGGTTCAGTATCCTTGTTACAAATATACAGGTTAGTGCTTAACAAAAACTCCAAAAGTGATTCGCCTCTATCATTTGTGTCGGTACTTCCCCATATCGAGTGATGTGCATTAGCATCACAGCATACTGGTGTCCCCTAGATTCAGACTCCCGAATCAGACCGCCAACCTTCTCCGGGGGTATTGGCCCCGGATTAGGAAAATACGCAGAGGCGAGCCAAATAGACTTCCCATGAAGCTCTAAGCTAGCCGCTGTAACATCCATATCACTAAAAGTTGATAAAAAGAATATATTTAAGCCATTTTTCGACAAGATGCAGGCTCTTGGTGAGCTCTCACCTTTGGCAACCATCAACTTAAACCCAGGGGTCTTCAATCCGCAAACCCTGCCACCCCGCACCCAGGGCTCTTGGATAAAAACCAAGTCAACTGCTCCTGTCGGCAGGCGCAGCAAGAGTGCAACTGAGGCTGCCTTACAGTGATGGAGGTTATTTGTAGGAACCGCAACATCTTGCTTTTTTTCCACCGTCCTTTCCACCACTGTGTTATTGGCTTCATCCTCTGTGTTATCATAGAGGTCGCATTCGTCCCCAGATTCGGTTTCGAATAAGCCAGATGTGTTTCCCATCTGTTCTGAATCGGAGGCAACAGAACTCTCCGAATTCCTCACTGCATGGGCCTCGTCCTGAATGTCACTCATCGTGGCATCAGCTTTATCCTCCGTGCCATCACAGAGGTCGTGTAGCGTGTATAATGTAAGGAATCTAAGATAGAGAATCCGAACGTATAATTTTTTTTTTCATTCCATTTTGTATATTTTTTTCCGTGTCGGATAATTCCTCACATTTTGCTATGCCTACCATATGGATTGGTTTGCTATCATGAGCAAAGTACGACTTATTAAAGAAGTTTTTGACAAATCTCACAAATGTTTAAATACCGATAGACCTACAAGGGAGGAAACGGTAGAAAAGCATATTGGGATATTGTTCAAGCGTCTTGAGGAAATAAGAGTAGTTTTAAACGTAAATTACTCTCGCCTCAATACTGGCCATAAGGCAGCGGCGGACGCCTTCTATGCGGACGTTCGAGATAAGCTCGTTACCGTCTTGGCACGAAGAGGCATACACATAAATGTGCCAGTTAACCTTCATGAAGAGGTAAAATACGTAGTAGGTTCCATACCTGAAACAATTTCTTTAGCAACCAAAGAGGAAGAAGCAAGTACTTCTTCATCAGCGAAACAAACAACGAAAAGGGATAATCCTGACACTGTTATACTTGAAGTTGATCTTTCACAAATATTTCGAGAAAAAGATTCCTCAGCGGAAGTAAAAACACGAATAAAAATGCCACAAACTATTACAGAATCCCTTGGGCTAGCTTCAAGAATCCTTCCAGATTTCGATGGCAAACCCGAAAATCTGCAATCATTTCTTGATGCTTTAAATTTGGTGGATACACTAAAAGAAGCTCATGAAGAGATTGCAATGAATTTGATAAAAACAAAATTAAAACTGAAACTACAATTCAGCAAGTTATTAGCAAACTAAAGGGAACTATTAAAGGTGAATCAACTGAAGTACTTACCGCTAAACTAATGAACGTGAAGCAAAATAATCGATCAGCCAATGCTTTTACAGCAGAGATCGAAGATTTGACAAAAGCGTTGTCAAACGCATACATAGCTGATGGATTGCCACACACAACAGCAGAAAAATAATCGACAAAAGCCGCAGTAAAGGCTATGACGAAAAATGCGTCAAACGAAAGAGTACAACTCATAATGGAGTCAGGGAATTTTGCGACAATGAACGATGCAGTTTCAAAGTTCGTTAATTCCTGTACGGACTCAGGCGCTTCGAGCTCCAATGTATTTCATTACAAATCCAACAATTATGTCCGTGGACGCGGTCGTGGTGGTTAAAATCGGGACAATGCTCGTAACTATAATCGAAATTATAGTAACCGCGGAAATAAACGAAATAACAATTATAATAATCATAATTATAATAATTATAATAATCGTAACAATAATGGTTATAATAACAGTAATAGAGGACGTAACGTCCGAATAACACAAGAAAATACGGAAAATATACAATCCCCAAGTACTCATTAAACGAAAATGGAACAAGCGGTAAAATTTTTAGTATGAATTTGAATTTAACATCATACATCTCCCTAAATACAACATTAAATAATAGAAAATTAGTATTTTTAATTGATACTGGCGCGGATATCTCAGTAATAAAAAATGAGCAAATGATACTTCAATAAATACAGATATAACAACAAGCCTGCACGGCATAGGTCAAGGTATAACCAAACCTGTAAAAAACTTAAATAAAAGTATTTTCAAGTAAGTATACAAAAACTTGTACTTGAAATTTTCAAGTATAAATATTTTTTACTTACTTGAATAATTTTTCAAGTAAGTAAAGATATACTTGAACTTGAAACTTTCAAGTACAAGTATTTTCAAGTATTTTTTATTTGAAACAAATTTTTATCAAGTAAAACTACTTGATAAACATTTTGTTTTGTTCCTTTGGAGAACTTTAGAGTGCCTTCAATTCTGCAATCAACTGGGTATCGATAACAAACACTTTTCTTTCGGATAAAAGGAAAAACACTTCTTTGTTTTTGGGTTTTATAAAATATTTATATATGATTTATTCACGTTTTGGTTTTACAAAGGAAAAAGATTAACTTGCCTTCTTGGCGTTACAACTTACATTAAATAAAACTAAAAGTGATCAAGAGAAAGATGAGACAAATCATCTGTCATTTAAAAGAAAAAAAGGGTTGCCATCGTTCATGCCATAAAAAGGGGGGCGTTACACCGCACATCACGAGAATCGGTATTAACCCTTTTATGGCATGAACATACCGGCCCCCTTGCACTCACCGTGCAACAAACCAATTAAAATTCATTTACTTATACGTTTGAGAGGCAGAAAACTAAGTAACAAATAAAGGTATGAAATTCAAATCCTTGCGATAATAATAACTTAGTAATACTCTGAGTTCAGATATATGATTCAATGTAATAAAAAAAAATATAAAAAATGAGGTATAGAGAGGTAATAGTAGGTTCCACTTGAACTATGGAGTCGATATTTATTCGATATCGAACGTCTTGTTTAACGCTTGGGCCAGAGGGGCTTCGCCAAATACGCATAGTCCAAAAATGGATTGTTGAGTGTATAGTGAAGATGATGTCTGTTCCGGTATTCCAAGGTAAATTCTATTTGCCACATCGTAACCTAATAGAATACCACACGGAATTTTGCGGTAAAACGAGGGGTCCGCAAACGTATTCTTAGGATGAGACTTAAACACCGACGTCGGATCGAGTTTGCTAGCCGGGTGATATGGGGCCGATTCTTCCTTTAGAGGCAGATTCATTGTCAAAGTCCTAACCGGATTGGAGCGGGCAGCCATTCGAATTCTTAGGCAATGCTGAACCGGTGCTACTGGAAATCGATACGGGGAGTGGTTAAAAATATAACTACTGGGTTGATTGGGATCAATTAGGGCTCTTATTGCCTTTGAAGAACCAGTACCATCCGGAGCAGTGACCTGAATTAATGCCGTCATTTTTATCCAGATACAGGATTTGATTTTAATTGGATGCATGACGGTGTGATGCTCAGTCCAACATTTGAAACAGCGGTATGAGCTACGGCAGTTCTCAAGCTGATGGGAGAGCCCGAGGCAGTTTATGCATATTTTATGATCCGCTACGTAATCAAGTTTTTTAATTGGGTTCAGTGCCAGAAATCTTCTACAGGTGCGAAGTGGATGGCGCAGCTGACACAAGGGACAGAGGTAATTTTCGTTGAAGTTCATCTAGGATTTAAAAAAAGGAGAGAAAGAGTGTTTTGTTGAGTATGAGTAATTATGTGTAAATATATGATCAAGTATTATGTAGGACAGACATCAGGGTTCAAATTTTATTGGATATTGGATGGTAGCAATACTAGTTTGTGTATTGGTCGAGTAATAATTCCATTTTGTGTTTTTAAATCGACTACACGAACTCGGGTGTCAGTACCGCAGTATACTTTAAGAATGCGACCTAATCTCCATTCAGTTGGACAGATGGGTTCATGTTTAATAACAACCAGATCGTTAACCTTTAAATCTTCTTGAGGCACTTTCCATTTATATCGTTTGTGGAGTTCTTTTAAGTATTCAGACTTCCATCGTCGACAAAAGTCTTGTTGTAACACCTTAAGACGTCTCCACCTATTTAGCATAGAGGTCGTTGAGGGAATTTCTTCTGGTTCGGCTGGCGTAAGTAAAGAAGACCCTATAAGGAAGTGGCCGGGTGTTAGTGCCGAGAGATCATCGATGTTTTCAGAAAGCGGAGTAAGGGGTCTAGAATTGAGACAGGCTTCAATTGAAGCTAACATTGTGGCAAACTCTTCAAAAGTAAACTTAGATTGACCAGAGATTTTTTTTAAATGGGTTTTACAGCTTTTAACCCCGGCTTCCCATAATCCTCCCATATGAGGGGCGGAGGCGGGAATGAAGTGCCAAGAAAGCTGTTGGTGACCATACTTAGATACAGCTGAATCCTTTAACTCCGCTGTGTGTTGGGCTAACTTAATTTTTAAATCCTTTTCGGCGCCAACAAAATTTCTTCCATTGTCGGAATAGATTTTACTCGGGCAACCGCGTCGAGCTACGAACCGAGAGAAGGCGGCAAGAAACGCCGGCGTGGATAAGTCGCTTACGGCTTCCAAATGAATAGCCTTGGTGGCGAAACAGACAAAGAGACAAATATAGCCTTTTGTAATACGACAGCCACGGCCTGCAAAATTTTTAATATCGAATGGGCCAGCGAAGTCGACACCAGTATTAGTAAACGGTCGTCCAAGTATTGTTCTTTCATTGGGGAGTGGGGCCATTATTTGTCCCTGGAGCCTTTTACGATGTATGACACATTCTTTACAATTATGAATATGAGTTTTTATTAAGTTTTTTGCTTTCAGGATCCAACATTCGGATCGGATAGTCGATAACATCATCTGGGGTCCTCCATGGAGCAATAGTTTGTGAATAAAATCCACATATAATCGGGCCAGTCGGCTTCCGTATGCAAGAATAATCGGATGTCGTTCATTATAAGTGAGTCCGGTTGAGGAACCCAAACGCCCGTTAGCTCGTATTATCTCCCTTTTGTCCAGAAAAGGGGTTAGAGTTAGAAGTGGGCTCTGAGGTTCTAATGATTTTTTCAGAGACAAATGACGATATTCTTTAGGAAAATGAATCTGCTGCGATAAATAAAACAATCTGTTCCTGACCATTTCTAGTTCTTTCATTGACAAACGTAGAGTTTCAAATTTAACCTTTTTTGCAGGGTGTACGCTATTAAAGAACCTAAACATATATGCTATGACATGTATTGCTCTCGATAAAGAAGAAAATCTGTCTAATATATCTTCCTTTTCAGTTGATCTAGCAACATATACTTGAGTTTTTCGCATTTCTAAAATAGTGTCCACTTTTTCAGGATATGAGGGCCAGTTTGTTTTTTCGGCTTTAAGCCACTCGGGTCCCTGCCACCAAAGTTCACTCTCCTTCAGTTCTGAAGGAGTTAGCCCCCGGGTTGCTAGATCGGCTGGGTTTGAATGTGAATCTACATGGGACCAGTGGTTCCCTACCTTTTCCTGTATTGTCGCCACTCGATTCGCGACAAAAGTTGTCCAAGAGTTTGCAGGTTTTTTGAGCCAGGCGAGGACGATTGTTGAGTCCGACCAAAGAGACAGAGAATAAGAGTTAAGTTTAAGTTGGGGTACAACACTGTCTACTAAGTTTGCTAGAAGAAGAGCTCCACATAATTCAAGTCGGGGCAATGATATCTTCTTTAGAGGGGCTACCTTTGTTTTAGCTGCTAGAATGTTTGTGAACACAACTTTTTGACATTCCACTCTAACATAAAGTGCAGCTGCATATGCCAATTCAGATGAGTCGCAAAACCCATGAATTTCTATTGCACAACTAGGAGTATATTGAACCCACCGAGGTATATTAATAGAGTCAATCTCTTTAAATTTTGCGACAAAGGTCTGCCATTTTATTAGAGTTAGAGGTTTGATGTTTTCATCCCACTCGATTTTGTCGAGCCACATTTGCTGCATTAGAATTTTTGCTTTTATTATTACCGGTGAGAGCCATCCGGCTGGGTCAAACAATCTAGCAATTACTGAAAGCACTTCCCTTTTTGTGTATGTCGCCTTCTGTTGGATTTCCTCCGTGACAAAGTAAAAGGAGTCCTTTGAGGCATTCCACCTGATACCTAAAGTTTTAGCAGTGCTCTTGTCAGCGATACACAAAAAATCTTCATTCAGCAAATGTTCTCGAGGTAGATTCTCTAAAATCTGTCTCGAATTGGATGTCCATTTACGAAGTTGAAATCCACCTGATTCTAAAATTTTAATTAGCTGGTTTCTAGCATCCAAGCCGTCTGAAACGTTATGGGCCCCCACTAAAGCATCGTCTACATACATATTATCGCGTAATATACTTGCGCCAAGGGGAAATCGCTTTTCCTCGTCATGGGCCAGTTGCAATAATGTCCGAATTGCTAGATAAGGCGCGCAATTGACTCCGAAAGTTACAGTTTTCAGCTGAAAATCCTGAATTTCATCTTCTGGAGATTGTCGAAAAACGATTCTTTGGAAAGGGGCATGTTTAGGATTGATAAGAATCTGTCTGTACATTTTGGATATGTCAGCATTGAACGCTATTCTGAATAGGCGCCACTTTAAAATCAAAGACATAATGTCGGACTGTAGAACCGGGCCCACATATAAAATGTCATTAAGACTATTGCCATTTAGTGAAGTACTAGATGCATTGAAGACGACCCTCAATTTGGTTGTGGTGCTTTCGGGTTTAAAAATACCGTGATGAGGTAAATAAAAGTATGAAGGGGTTTTGTCCCCTTGGGGAGCGTGAATTTTATCCATATGACCGAGTGTCATGTATTCTTCAATGACTTTGTCATACAAAGCCTTGTATTCTGGTTTTCGGACCAGAGTCTTTTCGTTCCTAAGAAATTGTCTAAGAGCTATATGCCTATTGGGACCAATATTAACCTGAGAGGGAAAGTCAGACCTAAAAGGTAGATTTACTATATACCTCCCCTCTGAGTTTCTTGTTGTTGTTGAACGATATATCTCTTCACAAATTTTATCTTCGTGTGACACAATAGGTTTTCTTGAAACCTCTTCTATTTCCCAAAATTTTGAAAGTGTGTCATTTACGGACACTCTAGTGCAGTGAGATAGTGAGACCTTGCGTGACTTATTTTGTGTAGGGCCAGTTACTATCCATCCAAAAATTGTTTCTTGCGCTAGGAGAGCGCCAAGAATTCCATGTTTTACTCCATTGAGTATAATTAATGGGTACAAATTTCCTCCTAATAATATATCTACTGGTCCACTTTGATAGAACCCAGGGTCAGCAAAATCTAAATTCGGCAGAGCATCTTGGTTTACTTGAGCAAACGAATGCGTAGGTATGTTACCTGTGACATCAGTTACCACTAAGGCATCAATTTCAAGAGACAGGTTGGGTTTAACAATAGAACCAATAATAAAATTTGCAATTTTACAACATTTTGTTATGATTTCTCCTCCCAATCCACAGATGTCAGCAGAAATCGGTTTTGTGGGCAATCTTAACAATTTTTGAATTCGCTCTGAAATAAACGAATCATCAGAGCAGGGGTCAATCAGGGCTCGGACTTTATAAGCGGAGCCCAAATGTAATATTTCTATCCAGGCAGTTGCGAGCATCGTGCTTTTTGAGACAGAAACGTGATAATTTTGAACGGTATCAGGAAAGTTTTCCGTATTTTGAGTGGACTGTATTGAATATGCTTGGGACGTGGAAGCTTCCGCACCCACAGGAGTGGGATTTGAATTGGTTAGATGTAGGTCATTAGTACTTTCCTTATGTAGTAGCGTATGGTGTCTCAAATTGCACTTTAGACAAGTGTTCAGACTTTTACAATCCGCTGCAATATGACCCAGGGCAAGACAATTCATGCAGTGTTTATGCTTTTTTACTGCTAATAGACGATCATTAAATGTCATCTTTAAAAATTCTGAGCATGCTCTTAAGCCATGGTCACCCTTGCATAAATTGCATTTATACCCACCTTTTATGTGATGAGCTTTCGATTGGATTGACTTGTTAAAATTATAGAACCTTGGTTTAGGTTGGGAAACACTGGACCACTGTGAGCTAGAAAGGTCTGACATACTTTCTAGTACTTGAAATCTATCTGTTAAAAAAGTGTTTAAAGTTTCCCATTGAGGCATTTTTGTCTTTTCTGTTATGGATTGTTCAAAGAGGGCCCGTGTTAATTTAGGTAACCGCGTTATACCTTGATACGCAAATATTGGACCCCATGATTCAATATCAATTTTGTACAGTCTCATAATCGAAATGAAATTATTTATGTCTCTTTGGAGGCGTCTGAGATCAGTAGCCGACTCCTGAGTGCAATGAGGCAAATTAAAAAGAAGTTCAAATTGATTGAATATAAGTATACGTTCGTTTTCATATTGTTTTTTTAAATTGTCCCACGCTATTGTGAAACCTTCTGAAGTAAAAGGGACCGTATCAATGATTTCTTTTGCTTGCCCATCTGTTTTACTTCGTAGGTGGGAAAATTTTTCGATCGCTGTCAGTCGTTTATTGTCTACATACAATGCTGTAAACATATCTCTAAAGGTGGGCCAGGTTATGTAATCGCCATGAAAAGTCGCAATATCGCAAGGTGGGACCCGATGGGTGTCTTCGTTTTTGACTTCAGTGTTGGGAACCTCTGGTTTTAATGCCATAGTCGTGTCTTTGCAGATGTTGGCTTTTTCAGTAATGTACGATACACAATGAATATAAGATTTGTGAACGGAAGATTGTTTTGTGGTTACTGCGTTAAGTTCCTCTTTTGATATGTCAGGTGTTTTTAGAAAGTTTTTGTACGCCTGTTTGCATTCTGTCCATACAGTATCCAGTTCTGTTGTCTCCATATTCCACGCTTCCCTATTAAGTTTGGTTGGGTCCAAATCTTTTAAATATTGGGCAAATCTAACAATCTCATCAGAGGCTATTATGTACTCTTGATTGGGTTTCATTTTATTGTCTTGTATTTAATTCCGTATATATAAATCCAATAAGAGTATTTGCAAAGAGTTTAAATAAGGGTACACAAAATTAGAGACCTGTTTTTGTTATACTGGTCTAGTGTGCGGTTTTTTCCCTCACCAATTAGAACAAATCAAGCGCAAACAGAGACCAAGTACAAATTTTATTATTTGATATTAACTACCAAAGGCGGCACTTGCATAAAAAGTTAGTAAATTTTGCTTAATTCGGGCCCAGTGTGTTATTTGTCAATGCAACTACAAAGTGCAATATTGCATTATTTGTATTAAACAAAACAAAAGGGTAACAAAAGGTAGCAATTACAAAAAAAAGTTACCAAATTTTGTTGAAGTCGGGCCCAGTGTGTTTTTATTTTCAAATGCGCTTGCATATAAGCAACGAATAGTAGAAGAGAGAAACAACAGTAGATCACGGCAACTATATTCCAATGACTGGAAGTTTTAAAGAGTCCAATTTGAAATAACACAAATAAAAAACAACAAAAACCCAACTGTTCTTTTTGCTAACGGTTGTTTTAAAGAATTTCTAAAATTCTGTATGTTATGTTGGTGGTCAACTTTTAAATGCAGTTTTGATTGTTTTTTTTTTTTTTGTTTTTTAACACTATCTGCCTGTTAACATAAATAAATTGAATTTTACGCACCGTTTTTGTTGTTGTATATGTTGTGTTGATTTTGGTGGTTAGTTTACAATTTCCCCTGTGCTCCAATATCTTCAACTACCCTTACCGGCTGGTAACGTGTACAATTTATTGTAGTTTTTCTTTGGCTGGCAGCGTGCACAATTTATTGTAGATTGTCGGTGTTCCTTTTTGAGGTTCGAAGTGACCAAATGTTCCTTTGGAGAACTTTAGAGTGCCTTCAATTCTGCAATCAACTGGGTATCGATAACAAACACTTTTCTTTCGGATAAAAGGAAAAACACTTCTTTGTTTTTGGGTTTTATAAAATATTTATATATGATTTATTCACGTTTTGGTTTTACAAAGGAAAAAGATTAACTTGCCTTCTTGGCGTTACAACTTACATTAAATAAAACTAAAAGTGATCAAGAGAAAGATGAGACAAATCATCTGTCATTTAAAAGAAAAAAAGGGTTGCCATCGTTCATGCCATAAAAAGGGGGGCGTTACACCGCACATCACGAGAATCGGTATTAACCCTTTTATGGCATGAACAAAGTCAATGATATAAGCTTTCAAAATAGCTAGTTTGGAGTGACCCCATTGCAATACAGTGTGACTTACAGAGTGCCAAAGTTGACCACCCTGAGATTAAAAGGCTTGCGGAGCTAGTAACTTTTAAAAATATGCAAAGATTTTTAATTTTTTGTTCAGTTTTTGCAATTACCGTACTAAGGATAACAAAAACCAAAAAAAAAAGTTTTTAAAAATTTTTCCAAAAAAAATGTATTTTTATTTTCCGACAAAATATGCCAACTCTAAAAAAATATTTGTTTTTTGATATAGTAATAAATGCCATCTCTGAGAAATACGCAAACAAGTGCAAAATATGAAAATTTTTGCATAGGTAAAAATTGTTTAGAATATTTAAACCATGTTATGGAAGGTACATTGTTAATTTTTACAATAATTAGCGAAATAACTAGTTTTTTAGCTCTCCTGAACAGTAAGCTTTTTCGAGTTGGCATTTATTGAATATAGTTCGACGATATGTTAATAAGAAACCGCTAAATCACTTTAGTTCAAATTTTCAGGGTGGAGGTTTGATTGGGTCTTGAGATATTAAGAGAAAGATGAGAAAAAATTGCATATTTTCCCTTAGAAATTTTTATTTTTTTTGTTCTTCAAAATCCTGGAACCAAAGTACATTTTTCTTGATGTTTTTGGTGTTCTGTATCTAAATATTACCTTTAAACTGGCCTATCACTATTACTATTCGAGATATCTGCACTTAATTATTCGAAAAACACATAAATTTAAAGAGAAAATACACCGTTTTTTCTTTCCTATCTTTCCAATCAAGTCTCTATCCTGAAAAGTTAAACTGAAGTAGTATACACGTCCCTGATTTATATATATTTTCGTCGAAATTTTTTAAAATATTTTTTTTAAGTGTAGCTTTTGGGGCTAGAACAATGACCATTGATATTTTCTAAAAAAATCATATCGCATTCCTATTCTTAAAAACCTGAATAAGACCTGTATCTTAAGTACTTTTTGAGATAACGGCATGTCGGAACATTTTTGTCAAATATATCTTGAATACTAGAAAGAC